>JAVJIF010017664.1:0-94251 GCA_038442645.1 Agave tequilana
GAAATGGTGATTTTGTAAGAGTGAAAGGAGATGGTGGTTGAATTGAAGGTGAAGGAGGAGTTGGGAAGTGTAGGTGGTGCGCTAGAGTTGGGCGCCGGCCATGGGGTCGCCGGAGTTGGAAGGGAGGTGGTAATGTTGTTGGTGGTGGTTGATTGAAGAAGAAGTTGGAAATGATGGTGTAGAGGAGGATTTGGGTGGAGGAGAAGTGGAAGGAGGAGGGAGGTCACCTCCTGGGGATCTGCTGGCTGGAGAAGGCGCCGACGTTGGTGGTGCTGGCCCAAGGCAGCGGTGGCGGCATCGTTCCCAGAGGAGGAGAAGGGGGAGGGAAGAGAAAGGGAGAAAAGAAAGAAAAATAAAAATAAAAATAAAAGATAGAGAGGAGAGGAGATGGGGATGTGATGGGGTTTAATAGGGGCAGGCCCCACGTGGAGGGGGAGTGGGTAGCAGGTGAAGGGAAAAAGAAAAGGAAAAGAAAGAAAGGAAGGAACAAATGAGAAGATTCCAAAAATAATATTATTTTAATAATACCGGAAAATATCGACTGTTCCAGAAAAATTTTCAAAAATACCTAGAGGTAGAAAACATCACCTGAGAAATAATATGAAATAGATTTTTAGAAAATAAATCACATTTTTAAATTAAAAAAATCTTAGAATCAACCAGCGGTACCGGGTGACACCAAAACCGGTCAAACTTCGATAAATTCAAAAAAATACCTAAAAGTGCATTAAGATAGAAAATGTGATTCTAAGAAATTATGTGAAACGAATTTAAGAAATTCAACTCCGTTTGTAAATTAAAAATCTGAGAATCAATCAGCGGCACTAGTCAATACCGGTTTTGAAGATTTTGCAATTTAATTCAGAAAAAATCTAAAAAATCATAAAAAATATAAAATATTAAAAAATAATTTGAAACTAAAATCAGTCAAATCTAACTATCAAAAAGACTAAATCGAGCAATACACTAGGATTGGGTTCCCGGTCCAGACTAGGGTTGACTCCGGGTCCACGAATCTGAATCTAATGCAAAACGATCATATAGATAATCATAAAATAAAAACCAATGCGGAAAGTAAATTGAAAATATGATCGAAAAATCTAAATACATATCTAAGTACGTATTCCGAGAACGAGGTGTTATATTCTATCCACCTTACAAAAATTTTGTCCTCAAAATTTCGATTAGGGGGAGGATAAACACAGGAAGGACAAGGATGAAAATTATACCAATTAAGATATGACTAACTAAGGGTAATCTCATAATTGACTAATCAATAACTCTGGACCTAAACGTCTTCTGCACTTCCCACCATATAATTCTTGGACGGTGCCATATCAATACAGATTTGATAACTATTAATAAGAGAATTCTCTAGGAAGAAGATAATTAAGATTCTGAATAGTCTAATTAGACTACCCAATGTTTCTGAGAGCAATAAGATAATCTGAATATAAGAAGGGTCTCTACACTTCGCTGTAGACTTTTAACAAGATTGCGATCTGAATCCTGTGTTTCTGCCCGACACAATAATAACTGGAATACTGTGTTGCTGAATCATCTCTCTCATATAATTATCTGCCAGGACTTCTGTAGACTGACTCACTCTGGACAATATGAAATGAGCTGGCTTAAGAACTAGCCAAACTTTCATTAATTGAATTCTGCTAGAATTGATGGAGATTACTACCTTCAAATAAGCAAGACCCCAAAAAAATGATACTTACTTGTTCAGAACTCATACTACTCTACGTGGCATGAAGCTGTTCCTGGTGAAGAGTCTGTTATAAGATTGCCAAATGTTTAACTTGTTCTCTGTTACTCTGAAAGTAGACCATAATATTGGGAACGCGACTAGGATAGTAAACTCTGATGGAACTAGCCACGAGCGAAGTCAATATCAGGTGGGGCCATTGCGTAACACAGCGTCGGCACTAAGCATTAGGGTGCAGTGGAGCTAACGCTCTACAAGGCTTACACTTGGCGAAGCCCACGCGGCGAAGCCAGTGCGTAACACATTGCTAGATGCTAAGCTCTGGGGTGCAGCAAAGCTCACGCCCGGTTGAGCTTATGTGGCTAGAATATGACTCTCGCTTGGCGAGGCTAGTGGGGTTCGTGGCTCATCAAATCCATGAAGGCGGCTAAGTATTGTGGCTTTGAGCTCAATGAAATTGATAGAAGAGATCATGATCACTACTAGAACACTATAGAAAATACCATAGCTCTGCGTGACAAAAGTTCTAAATCTTAAAAATCATTCATACCAATACTCCTCGTGTCATGATACAGTCTATTTGATTAAATAAGTGATGACTATCCAACTTCCTGTACTGATCCTCGTGGTGAGTCTATACATAGAATGCGAAGCCGAAGAACTGTCTGGTATAAGATACACGATGAACTAGAATCAAAGAATACCAAAATAGAGGAGAGAAAATCACATCTGTCTAGCCGCTACCACACTAGTCTACCTATATCTTAAGTTGGTATAAAAACTATGAAAACCGGGAGTGTGAAAATGTAAGGGATGCAGGGATCAAGGAAGGATGATCAAGAAGAAATAGATAACTCTGCACTTGTAGTTGGATCGTATAACCAGGATTCATGCATTCCAGTTACAACTTTTTTTACCATTAATTGCCATCTGGGCGTACTGAAGATGGGAAAACCTAGGCTCTGATACCATCCTATACCGCCCCGATCCTGTGGGTACGAAGAAGTTACTGTGGCGTTTATACGTAGGTCAAAAATACCCTCACATATATACGCTAAGCATCAGTACAGAAAAGAATTAGAGTACGAAAGTACGTGGTGTATTATACATTCCAACAAATGAGTACAATTACAAAGTTATCATAGGATGTGACACAATATTCTAAGAATATTACATCACCGATTGACGCAAATATAAAAATACAAGAGATGTACAATTATAAACAGTACAAGAGGCACTCTCGAGTTACAGAAGGAAAACTCGAGAGGGCAGGGGGCTTGGAAGTATTGGACTTCGGATGATCAACTACTAATCCACAATGCTACCACTGCGCAACTCAAATTTGGATCTACCTGAGAGCCTCCAGGTGTCCGAGGGGAGTGCTAGCTCCCTGCTCCTGTTACTTCCTAAATGGGCAGGTTTCGGGTCAGCACCAAAACATCCTGGACCGTGATCTCAGGTATGTATGGGACCCACTATAAACATAACACATTGGTTTCATCATCAGATTCCAATAACAACCTCGGCTTACTGATATATGGATGTATATGTGTTAGGACGCTAGGGTACATACCTAGATATATGGATAGGATGAGTAATAATAATAAGATGCTAATTAATAATTCGTTGTGTTGTTTTGCAATTCAGGTTGAATGCATTCGGATTACGGTGACATGGGATAAAGGTATATAGATGAGGGTTTTCTTGTTTGGATTATTCCTTCAATGTACTTGTCTCATGAAGCTGTAAATAAATTTGTACAGTTGGTGTTGCTTGTGTTCGATATTATTGGTTTTATCAGTTTTTATCGATTTTTATGCTGTTTCTTAGTTTAGGAGTCAATTCAGGTTATATGAACTCAGTATACAATAGCATAAGGTATACATTATATAAAGAAGTTTTCCTTATTTGGATTATTCCTTCGACATACTAACCTCACGGATCGGTAATTTGGGCTTGTATAACTAGTTTTATCATATTTACTTTACTTGCTACCTCCTTACATGCTCTTGTATGCTTATGCTCACGACACGACTTTCAATACATGTTCTGTGACTTGAATTTATCAATACACGTGTGCTTATCAATGTACGCCACTTGGCATTCATCACTCGTTGGGGAGTTCTGACTCTCCTGGATCTGCATGTTCAGATCTTGAAACTTGCACCTTGGTGGACTTCCTGGTTATTAGATTTGCGCAGCGGTAGTATTATGGATCAGCAGTTGATCATCCAAATCCCTAGCCTTCCAAGCCCCCATGCTTGTCTCTCGTGTTTTTCTTTTGCAACTCGAGAGCGCCTTTCATACTGTTCATAATTGTACATCTCTTGTATTTTCACATTTGCGCCTATCGATGATGTAATATTCTCATAATATTGTATTACATCATGTGGTAACTTTGTAATTGTACTCATATGTTGGAATGTATAATGCATCATGTACTTTCGTACTCTGATGCTTGCCTGAACTGATGCTTAGCATATATATGTGAGGGTATTTTTGACCTACGTATATACGTCGCAGTAACGTCTCCGTACCCCGGGATCGGATGTTACAGAGACAAAAATAATTTTTCTTCTTGCCTATTCTTGTGAATTTCTTTCCTAAAATTTTTTTCGCTGCTACTAAATCTTTCATCTCAAACTCTTGGTTGAGTTGAGCTTTCAACTTATCAATTTCAGATATGTCTTTAGCTGCAATCTATATGTCATCAACATACAAAAGTAAATATATAAAAGAATCATCATTGAGCTTCCGATGGTAAATACAACAATCATATTTACTCTTAGAGTTGCTATGCTCAATCATGAAAGTATAAAATCTTAAATACCATTGTCTAGGTGACTGCTTCAAATCATAAAGAGGTTTATCTAACCTGCACATGTGTTCTTCTTTGCATTCAATAACGAATCCCTCTGGTGATGCATAAAGATCTGCTCCTCATACTTACCATGAAAAAAAGTTGTTTTTACATTAAGTTACTCGAGTTCCAGATCGAACCAAGCAATCAAGACTAGTAACATGCGAATATATGTGTACTTCACAAATGGAGAGAATACTTCATTGAAGTCAACACCCTTTGTCTGCATGTATCCTTTGGCTACCAAGCGTGCTTTGTTTTTTACTAACTTAGCACTTGTAATTATTTCTTTTTTTTGAAGACCCATTTGCAACCAACAATTTTCTGTCCCTTGGGCGGTTTCATCAACTCTCATGTCTGATACTTTTGAAGAGACTCCATCTCTTTAGTCTTTAAATCCCTCTCAGCTTCCATTGAAAGGTGAAGCTCATTATCTTCTGACATTAATTGATGATCCCTCTTAAGTATAAAAGCGATGTGTTTGCTATCTTCTAGCAATGGAAAGGTTATGATCAAAAAAACAAATAGGAAAGAAGGTGAAGCACCTCAGAACTGACAGCAGAATAGAGTTTTGTTCTACGAAGTTTGATCAATTCTGAAAAATGAACGAATTCTGCGGTATCGTACAAATTCGGTACACACCAGAACAAAATGGTATTGCAGAAATGATGAATAGAACATTGTTGGAGAAAGCTCAGTGTATGCTCTCTAATGCTAGTTTTCAAAGTGCTTTTGGGCCGAGACAGTTAGTACAACTTGTTATTTAGTAAATCAGTCTCTTTCTACAATCATTGATTTTAATACTCCTTAGGAGGTATGGTCTGATACCCCTGCAAATTACTTTTGTGAGCATTTTTTGCCCTGCTTATTTTCATATAAATAATGGTATGTTTGAACCTAGGGCAAAGAAAGCTATATTTCTTGGTTATGCTACTAGAGTGAAGGGAAACAAGTTTTGGTGTCCTGATCCTAAGTCACCTAAATTTGTTATTAGTAGGAATGTTACTTTTGATGGTTGCTAGTGAAGATACCGCCGTAGGTTTGTAGCTCAAACTAGAGAACTTGTATATGACTAAGCGTCTCACCAACAAGCTCTACTTGAAGCAGCGCCTTTTCACCCTTTATATAAAGGAATGTACGCCAATTAAGGTAGATGAGCTTAATAAAATTCTCATGAATTTAAAAAATATTGATGTTAGAATAGATGAAGAACTTCAAATTTCATCATCTTATTATGCTCATTTCCTCCTTTCTTCGAAAACTTTGTTAATAGTATGTTCTATGATAGAGATACACTTTCTTTAGAATATGTCAAGTCACCCTTACACTCTAAGGAGCTGAGGCAGAAAGTAGGGTTGTAGAAAGTGAGGATCAAGCTGAACGCTTGTTCATCCGTGATCATACGGAGAAGGGTCAAAAAAATCTCGAGGAAAATCTAATTTAAATTTAGGTTAAGAAAAAAAAAATGTTAAATGTCACTATTCTCATAAGTTTTAGACACTATAAAAAATTGTTTTAAGCTCAAAAAAAAAATGTTAGGAGGAAATCTCAAGATGAAGAAATCTTCGATTGTTAGTGTTACAGAAGAAGCTTTCACATCATATTAGGTTCTTTCAGTTACCGTCTTTGATACCCGTTCATGATATGAGTGGGTTCTTGATTCTGCTTGTTTTTTTTCACATGTCCCTGTAGGGAGTGGTTTGTGACCTACCAGGCAATTGATAGTGAGAATGTCTTAATGGGAAATAACATGCCCTGCAAGACAATTGGTATTAGTTCAATCAAAATTAGAATCCATGACGATATTATTAGAACATTGAGTAATGTTCGTGCATGTGTCGGATTTGAAGAAAAATTTGATTTATTTGGGCACCTTTGACTCCAACGGCTATAAGTTTTCAGTTGAACTTAGAGTTTTGAGATTTAGCAAAGGCTCTCTTGTTGTGATGAAAGGAAAGAAGGTTAATATCCTTTATATCCTTCAAGCAGTACGGTGACATGTGATACCACTATGTCATTATCAGAATATCCAGACTTAGATATCACTCATTTGTGGCATAGGGTTAGGGCATATGAGTGAGAGAAGACTACATATGTGTTGAGTAAGTAAGATTTGCGTTTTTTCTACTTTGTACTTCACCGAAGCCATCTCGAAACCTACAAGAAAATGACAATAGTTCTGATACCAGTTTGTTGAAGCAGCAGACTTCTAATATAAGAGATAGCAAAGTGCAAGTAGAGATAAAACAGGTTGCAACTATAAGCTAATAAAGAGAAAGAGGACATCACAGTATTTAATATGGTTTGATCAATGTGATCTGCGTCAATGGGAAAAGACAGCAAGAGGAACAAGCTTATCAAACAGGGAGAACACAAAGAGATTACAACTCTAATCTCACTCATACAACCCCACAAAACTCAATTTACAAATAAGAATAAAATGAAGGAGAGAAGAAATGAGAGTGTGTGTATAAGCTCGCTACTCTCTTCTTTCACACCTGCCCTTGCAATTTCATCACCCGTTGCATTCCTATATATAGGAGCCAAAACCCACCAACATCCTACACCCATCCCCATCAAGCCTCCGATAAGTCTCTTTCATTAGGGTGTGAATTATTTTCATAGGGTGGCCAACTCAATTTTGGGGTGGCCAAGTAATATGTGTAATTAGGTAGGGTGGCTTGATTAAGACTACACAAGCATGCATGAGAGCTTAATTTGTTTGCATTCAGAGACATATCAACAACTATGTTAACCTTACTTGCTCAATGAATTATAGCAGATTTATTCTGTTGGTAACACAGGTCTCTAATTGCTGGTATCATTGCTATTGTTGTTGCCTCCAGGTTCAACTGCTAGCCAAGTCTGGCTGCTGCACCACTCTGCTGGCATTCAGAGTATACGGGGACGTTGAGCTAGGTTTCGAGCTGCACAAATCTTTGCAGAAGAGCCTGAATACTTAATACAGTTTCTATAGCAGCAACATATTGGGTGAGGTCTCTGCTCTCAGATGGCAGTGTTCGAGAATATGGGAGACTGCGAAGATGTGGGCTGCTGAGACCATTTGAATAGTAGGGCGACTTTCTCACCCTGCAATGTAAGAGACTGCCTGCTGACCTCTCTGTGCAGGCTGGGTTTGCGACTCTTGCGATGCAGGCCATTGCTCGCTGATCTCCTCTCGTGCTATTTTGGAGAGCACAAACTGCAGCGAAATTGTTCTTGTCGTGGTGGTTTGTAATCCTGTCATCCTTTTGAAGTAGAGAATGTTCTAATTAAAAGTTTTATTAATAATGAGGTGGGTTTTTCTGAATCTTTTTAGGCTATAAGCTATGGCAAACTGTATTCAGAATATTGATGGTAACTGCAGTGGACACTTTTCGGCCTCCTCTAGATCACAACACGTGTCTCGGGACAAAGGAGTACTTTGAGAAGTCGACAATTATTCCATCAAAATAGATCCATATCTATATACGGGAGTAGGTTACATCTATAGAATGAAGCAGGTGGTTAGGGATAGATGTAGATTTCCCTGCATGAGATCCCCACCAATCCTGGTTGTTACGAAAATCCTGCACATTCAAATCTTGCGGTTACAACCATCCATGATATTCGCATCCACTACATCACCTGCCAAATATATAAATATCTCTTCTTTTCTAACAAGAAGGGAAGGAAAAAAGTGTAACCCTTAAGCACTTGTAACGACAGCACACTCTGCTACCACAATAATTCTTTCTACTTATAGCGAACTCTCGCTCCTTTCATGGTTTATCCTGCTTCAGGTTTTGCATGTAAATCCTCTATGTTATCTATGCCTCTGATCTTTACTTCCTCACTCATTTCTTGTGGAAAAAAGTCTTCCGAGATTTTATCCACCCCAAAATGGTGCTTTCGTTGAGAGCTCTTTGGTAAACGCTAAGAGTTCTCTCCCCCTTCGTGAAACACTTCCAAACTCCCTTCATCAAAATGCCTTGCAAACGACAATGGACCCTCAAAAGAAGGCCACCTCACAGCCTGATGCCTCAACCGCCGCCTCCAAAGCAAGAAGATCATCAACGGGGGCATGGGTCCTGCTGATCTCCATCCCTCAAATCCCGACGCTATTCTGGAGCAAGTCAACGAGGAGTCCTTGTCCGCTGCAGCTACACCCGAGCGGGCAACCAACGAGCACGAATCTCAACTGCCCGAGGGGACAACTCCTCCAGGCAGAATCAGCTTGATGAGCAAGAGGCGGAGGCGATTTGTGAGCGCGAAAAAAACCGTTCTGAAGAGAGACGTCGCTACCCATGTCCGCAACCAGCTCCTCACCTAGGTCAAAATCCTCAAAAGGGCCCAGACAAGGAGCTCCGACGTGGAGGGAACTCAACCTCCATCACTACGTGCAATGGATACTGCCTACATGGGGGGCAGTCAAAAACGTCGCAGATTTGCATCCCCACGTCGCAAGGAACAATCCGGTGAGTGGGAGCCTCCTAAGCCTGTGAAGACGCCTCGCATCGAGGATCTCGTGCAGATGGTCCGGAAGCGTATCCACGAAGCCTCGCCGCAACCTCGCGATGGCCCAAGACCTTTCATCCCGCAGATCTCTGATTCTCCTCTTTCGGAGGAGATCACGTCTCACCAGTTCTCGAGGAAGTTCGCGATACCCAGCTTTGAATGCTACATCAGAGTGCCTGACCGTCAATCACCTCTGAGCTTATCAGGTCAAAATGGCGGTCCACTCCCACGATGACTTCCTCATGCGTCGAGTGTTTCCATCCAGTCTTAAGGGTGTGGCCTTGAACTGGTTCTACTCGTTTCCTCTGCGATCTCTCCGGAGCTTCGAGGAGATCAGTAATGCCTTCAACCAATATGCCTCGCAACAAGAGTTCATAAAGAATAGCAACCATCTCCTTATGGTCAGGATGAAGCAAGGAGCAACTCTCAAATGCTACATCAGCTATTTCCAGAGCCAGATAGCCTTGGTTATAACTGCAATGGTGATGTCGCCACGACTGCCTTCATCGCCAGACTGGAGATCAACCATTTCTTCTACAAACACTTTGTGGCGCCCCGATCCCGGCGGGTACGGAGACGCCACTGCGACGTACATACGCAGGGCGATGGTACCATCACGTATGTACGCTAAGCATCAATACAACACAACACAAATATCAGAGTGCGAAAATACATGGTATTATACATTCCAACATAATTTAAACAAGTACTGAGTCATCACAAACAGTGATATAATATTACATCAATATTACATCACTAGATAATACAAAAGTAGACTGTACATGATGCAACAGATAATAACTCACGAGCTAGAAGGGGATCTCGCGAGCGGGGAGAAAAGACTGGACGGAACTACTGCTGATCTGCCTGCTCCTCAAGATAAGCCTGATCCTCAGCTGATGGGTCCATCTCGGTCCAAGCTGCTAAATCTGGACATGCAAATCCAGGGTCGTTAGGAAAATCCAGCGAGTACAAGAAAACCCAATGGTAAGTACAAATAATAGCAGGTGCATCAAGACAAGTATAATGTACACTAATCAATAAACAGGAAATAATCACAATAAATAGTGAAATATGGTAATGACATTAGCATTTACATGGCATGAAATAAAAGCATGTATAGCAGGTCAAATGTCAGGTAATCAAACTAAGAAGCATGAAGTAACTACAATAAATGACAAGTATGAAATGACACAAGATGCATGAAGTCAATTTATTAAGTTATTATTATAACCCGTTCAATTTGTATGTTTAGTATATAACCGGTGCCATATACTTTCGCATACAAATCTAGCGAGGTTGGTTATTGGAAATTGATGGGGAGCGACGAACCATGTTTATAATGGGTCCCGTGCATGCCCGGGAACAACGGTCCAGGATTATCCGGCGCTGAACCGGAACGTACCGCTAGGCACCGGGATTTACTATATGCCCGAAGGTCTCACAATACACCCGAACAGGAATAGAGTGTCACCGTTCCCCACAGGATATACCAAGGGGATTATAGCACACCCGGACAGGCAGGCAGGGGGTACGGGTGCCAGTCACCCCTCGGAAGCGCCTGGTGGCCATCCAGGTCGAATCCAACAGGAAGTTGTACAACATATATATATGGCCACCATAAACACAGAAGCTATATCGTTACCCATCAATTTCCCCCATCCCGGTGTAAGTTGTTTATATATGACAGAGTCTCAAATAATAATGTTCACAGGGTGTCCACAAATGTACAATATCCATGATTATCCTATTACGGGGTTAACAGGAGTATAATACAGGAGTAATGTCAGGAGCCTCCCTATTTCAGGGGTTCAAGTATATAGGAGTACAGGAGCTCAGGAGTACCAAATATCTGGTAATAATAATATAATAATCATGTCATGTCCCCGTAATAGTATAGTCATGAATATGTCATATAATCAAGTATCAGGGGTGGTAATGTCCGGTCAAGAGTCATAATGTCAGGTCCAGGTATTTATACCACATGAAAATATAGCATATACCATATGTCAATAACAGGCGTCAAGTATCAATCATCAGTGTCCAATGTCAAGTGATAAGTGTAGCAAGACAAATATCGGGGTCGGGTATCACATGTCAAGTATAGTATGGTAAGTATCAATACCAGGTGTCACATATCACATATAGCATGTCAAGTATCCGTACCAAATATAGCATGAAAGATGTCGGTGTCAAATACAGCATGGCAATATCGGTATCAATTATTGCATGGTAATTATTAGAATTAAATATGACAAATTATCGAAATTAAATATAGCATGACAATTGTTGGAATTAAATATAGCATGGTAATTATTAGTGTCTATTATTGTGTGCCGGTGTAAATACCAGTGCCGGTGACAAAAATCATATCCCTAGTGTAACATGCCAAGTGTCGGTGTCCTAAATCACATATCAGGCAAAACATGTCCAAGATCGGGTAAATACCGAGTGTGACGTCATTTATTAATTTACATAGCATGTTATCATGTATCAAATTTACGGTATTAAATACTAAGCATGCTAACATATCCACATCTCATTTTCATATTAAAATACAAGAGTATTTATTTTTAAATGCATTAAGATACTCGTATAATGCTAAAATAACTGTATGTAAAAGAATAAACTGTACTCGCCTGAAACCGGGTAAAATAACGGTTAGAATCCGGGAATCGGCGAACCGTCCAAGTAATCCTCAAGCCCACAATATATATATTAAAAAATATAAATATAATTATTATATAAATATTTTAGAGGGAAGAGAGAGGAGAGAGAGAGAGGAGAGAGAGAAATTTGTAGGAAAAGGGAGGAAAAAGAGGTGTTATTTTGAAATAATTTAGGATTAAATGAGGAGGGTAGAGGGAAGTAATTTTTAGAAAAAGAGTGGGGGTATTTTTGGAAAGTGGGAATCTTTTGTTTTTAGGGAATGAAAAGAGAGAGAGGAGAGATGAAAGAAAGAAAGAAAGAAAAAGAAAGAAAAGAAAGAAAAGAAACAGAGAAGGAGGGGGATGGCCGGCGGCCCTGGGGCGGCGGCGCCGCCGCCGGGGGCCCTGCGCGCGCGCGTGGGTGGGGGAGGAGTAGGAGGTGGGTTTCTTCTGTTGTGGTTGTTGTTGTTGTTGATGTTTGAATGGAGGTGATGGGTGGTGGTGGAGGTGGTTGTGGTGGTGGTGGTGGTGTTTGGTGGTTGTGGGTTGTTGGAGGAGGTGGAGGAGGTGGTGATGGAGTAGTTGGAGGAGGGAATTTGGTGGTGGTGGGGGAGAATTTGGAAGAAATTGAAGATGGGTGGTGGTGGGTTGTGGAGAAATGGGGATGGTGGTGGTGATTTGGAGGTGATGGGAAGTTGGAGAAGGATTGTGGAGTGTTGGGGGGGTTGATTGGGGGGTTTAGAAGTGGCCGGAGGTGGTGGTGGTGAAGGTGGAGGCGGCGGTGGAAGTGGGTTGCGTGAGTTGAGGAGTGAAGAAGATGAAGTGGTGTTGGTATTTGGATTTTTGGTGTTTTTAATGAAAGGATGAATTGGTGTTGATTTAATAGAGGAAGAGATGGTGAAGTAATAAATGGAATGGTGGTGGTTGATCCCTGTTGAAGCCATGCCCTGCTCCTCCCCCTTGCTGCGTTCGGTGGTGATGAGATGGGGGTGGGTGAAGGAGAAGAAAAAGGAGAAGAAAAGGAAAAAGTCAAAATAGAAAAAAAAGGAAATTAATAAAATAAATAAAATAAAATAAAATAAAATAGTTTAAAATTTTTCATTATTAAGTAATTTATGTATTATAATTTCTGAAAGTATAAGTTGTGGGGTAGGAAAGAAAAAGCACTGAAAGTTAATACCGGTAATAAATATTATTATTTTAATAAGGCAAAATTTGACTGTTTCAGAATCCTTCCGAAAATTCTCAAAAATAGAAAATATTATTCTAAGATGTTTGGTGAAATCGGATTCGAAAAATATAGTGTAGTTTTCAAAATAAAAATCCTGGAATCTTCCGGCGATACCGGCTGACACCAGGATCGGTCAAATTTTGATAAATTTTGAAAAATCCCAAAAATATTTTTAGCTAGAAAATGATATTCTAAGATGTACTGTGAAAGCCATTTTTGAAAATTCAATCCTATTTGAAAACTAAAAATCCAGGAATCAGTCAGCGATGCCGACCGACACCGGTTTTGGAGATTTTGTAGAAAAATTTTAGAAAATTCCAGAAAAATCATGAAAAATCTAAAATATTAGAAAACAGTCTCTGAAACTGAAAACGGTCCAATCGGACTACCAGAAAGTCAAATCGGGCTATTGGCTGGTATCGGTTCCCGGTCCGGGTCAGGGCTTACTCTAGGTCTGAAAATTCAGATCTGATACTCAATAAACTAAGCAATCACAACTCATGAACACATACAAGAAGAAAATTGAGCAATATGGTCAAAAAAAATTTGGGACACGTATCTGGGTACGTATCCCGAGTACGGGGTGCTACAATCTACCCACCTAACAAAAATTTCGTCCTCGAAATCTATAAGGAAAGAGATGAACATGAAAATAGTGAATTGATAAGATAAGAGATAGTGTACAAGAGAATATTACCACTCAAGGCTCAAACAGATGCGGGTAACGGTCACGAATGTCGTCCTCCCGCTCCCAAGTAGCTTCTCCCGGACTATGCCTGTTCCATGAAACAAGCACCAACGGGATGGTCCGGTTCTTCAGAGTCTTGACACTTCTGTCCACAATAGCCATTGGTTGCTCAATATATGACAGATCCGGCTGCAACTCCAACTCTGAATGATCCAATACATGGGCTCATCCCTGATGTATCTCCTCAGCTGCGACACATGGAACACATTGTGCACTCCTTCCAGTGATGGTGGTAGTGCCAATCTGTATGCCACTTCTCCCACTCGATCCAATATCTCAAACGGGCCAATATACCTCGGACTCAGCTTCCCACGTGCACCAAACCTGATCACTCCCTTGGTCGGAGATATCTTCAGAAACACATGCTCTCCCACCTGGAACTCCAACGGTCTTCTATGGAATCTGCCCAACTCTTCTGTCTGTCCTGGGCTGCACGAAGGTGCTCTTGGATAGTCCTGATCTTGTCCACAGCCTGTACTATCACATCTGGTCCCAAATGCCTTCTCTCACCCACTTCATCCCAACACAATGGTGATCTGCATCTCCTGCCGTACAGGGCTTCAAAAGGAGCCATCCTGATGCTCGCCTGATAGCTATTATTGTAGGAAAACTCTGCCAAATGTAGATGGTCTTCCCACGATCCCTTGAAGTCTATCATGCAAGCCCTCAACATGTCTTCTAGGATCTGAATGGTCCGCTCGGACTGCCCATCTGTCTCAGGATGATAAGATGTGCTGAACTTCAGACGGGTCCCCAGACTCTCTTGAAGACTCTCCCAGAAGTGAGATCTGAACCTCGTGTCTCTGTCCGACACGATACTGACAGGAACTCCATGCAGTCGAACAATCTCTTTCATGTACTTGTCTGCCAGAAGCTCTGTAGATTGTCCCACTCTGAAAGGTATGAAATGTGCTGACTTAGTGAGACGGTCAACAACTACCCATACTGCATTGTTCCCCTTTGGACTGCGGGGTAGAGCGGTGACAAAATCCATAGTAACATGCTCCCACTTCCATTCTGGTATTGGCAAAGGCTGTAATAATCCTGCTGGTCTCTGGTGTTCGGCCTTCACTTGCTGACACACTAGACACTTCGCCACATATTGTGCGATCTCCCTCTCATCGCATTCCACCAGAAATGTTGCTTCAGATCCTGATACATCTTAGTTCCTCCAGGGTGTATAGAGTAAGCTGAGCTGTGGGCCTCAGCTAAAATCTTCTGTCTAATCTCCCCTTGAGGCACACAAATTCTACCCCTGAAATAAAGTGCACCATCAGGATGAATGCAAACATCTGACCTCAGCCCTGCTTCCACTTGCTCTCTGAATTTCAGCAATCTAGGATCTTCTTTCTGAGCTTCTCTGATCTCTTCCATCAGTGTCGGCTGGATCTGGAATGCCATCAACTGCACATGTCCACTGGTCCTTCGGGTCACCATCAAATCTAGCCGCTCCATCTCCCTGAGTAACTCCTTCTGCTGAGTGAGTATCATAACCATGTTGGCTTCAGGTCTTCTACTCAGGGCATCTGGCACAACATTAACCTTGCCAGGATGGTACTGCAGATCTATCTCATAATCTGCCATCAGCTCAAGCCATCGCCTCTGCCTCATGTTCAACTCCTTCTGAGTGAAAATGTACTTCAGGCTCTTGTGATCAGTGTAAATCAACACTCGGTCACCTAGCAGGTAATGCCTCCAAATTTTCAACGCAAAGATCACAGCTGCCAGCTCTAGATCATGCGTTGGGTAATTCTTCTCATGAGGCTTCAACTGCCTGGATGCATAAGCCACCACATGTCCATGCTGCATCAATACGCATCCAAGGCCCTTCCCTGAGGCATCACAATATACAACCATACCTCCTGTCCCTGAAGGAGTCTTCAAGATTGGAGCCGAAATCAACTTGTTCTTCAACTCCTCAAAAGCAGACGCACACTCCTCAGTCCAAATGTACTTCTCTCCCTTCCTGGTCAGCCTGGTCAATGGAGCTGCAATCTTTGAGAAGTCCTGCACGAATCTTCGGTAATATCCAGCTAGTCCGATGAAGCTCCTGATCTCTGTCACAGACTTCGGGGTCGGCAATCCTTCACCGCCTGAATCTTGCTGGGATCCACCGAGATTCCTTCCTTAGAAAACAATATGACCCAAGAATGCTATACTCTTCAGCCAGAACTCACACTTGCTAAGCTTGGCATGAAGCTGCTCCAGTCGGAGAGTCTGTAGCACTATCCTCAGATGCTCCGCATGCTCCTCTTCATTCTTAGAATAGACCAGGATATCATCAATGAACACCAAAACAAACTTGTCCAGATAGGGTGAGAAGATCCTATTCATCAAGTCCATGAAGACTGCTGGGGCATTTGTAACTCCAAGGGCATAACTAGAACTCATAATGACCATAACGAGTCCTGAACGCCGTCTTCTGGATGTCTTCCTTCTTCACCTTCAACTGATGGTACCCCGACTGCAGATCTAACTTCGAGAACACCTGGGCCCCATGAAGTTGATCAAAGAGATTATCAATCCTTGGCAAAGGGTACTTGTTCTTGATGGTGACTTTGTTCAACTCTCTGTAATCAATGCACAACCTCTTGCCACCATCCTTCTTATTTGCCAACAGCACTGGTGCTCCCCAAGGTGAAGTACTCGGTCTAATCAGACCTTGCTTGAATACTCCAGCAGCTGCTCCTTCAATATAGCTAATTCTGTTGGCGCCATCCGGTACGGTGCTTTAGAGATGGGAGTCGCTCCTGGAATAAGGTCGATAGAGAACTCCACAACTCTATCAGGTGGAAGTCCTGATATCTCCTCAAATACATCTGGGAATTCACTCCACACTGACACCGCCCTCTTCTCCTCAGCAGTGGCACACTCCAGTTGATCTTCCTTCCGAAGGGACTTGCGTTCTCCAAAGAACTGAAACTCCGGTTGGTGTGGGATCCTGAAGATCACCTTCTTCTCCCGACAGTCGATCACCGCATGATACTTGCTGAGCCAAGTCATGCCTAGGATCACATCGTACCCTCCAGTGTCCAGTACGAACATGTCGGCTTCTAACTTCCTACCACATAACTCCACATTGCACGCCTTGCAGATCTTGTTAGTTATAACTACCCCATTCCCCGTACTAATTTCCCATTGGTCACTCATACAGACTAGGGGTATAGAATGCAAGGCAGTAAATCTACTGGATATGAAGCAGTGTGATGCACCGGAGTCAAAAAGTGATAAGACTGGAACTGAGTGGACCAAAATTGTACCTGCCACCACTTCTCCTGATGCCTCGGCTTCCTCTGCTGTCAGATTGTAGGCCTGGCCTCTCCCGCGGCCTACTCCAGTCCTGGGTCCCCTCTGAGCCTGACCCAAAATTCGGCGCTGGGAAGGAAGTGGAGCCCCTCTGCCTGCAGGTCCTGGATTCCTCCTCATCGGTGGTGCTGAAAGTGCTGGGGGAGCTGCTCGAGCTGGAGGCACTGATGGTGCCACTCGTGCTGGAAGTGCTGGTGGTGCTGGAGCTGCATTCCAGCTCCTCTTGAATGGACACTCTCCCACCGAGTGGTTGCCGGATCCGCATGCCAAACACAGTCCATTGGCCATACGGCAGTTTTGCCTGTTGTGTCCGGGTTTCTGGCAGTACCCACACACAAGCTGCTGAGGAGGAGGCCGAAAAGGTCGCTTGGCCACTGGGGCACCAAGAGCTCTGACTGGGTTCCCCCTGTGCACCTGCTGGAACTGGCGCTTCATCGGCTTCTGCTGCAGCTCAAACCTCCTCTTCTTCTCCAACCCCTGCTCCACATCACGGGCAATGGAAGGACCTGGGAGTACGTCTTCAGCTGGTGGGGTATAAGCATCATCTGAATGTCCACCCTCAGTCCCTGCTGAAATCTGCTAGCTCTCTTCTCCTCGTCGGCCACCATATATGGTGCAAACCGACTAAGCCTCAGAAACTCAGCGGCATATTCATCCACTGACCGATTCCACTGCTGCAGTCTGATGAACTGCTCCTCCATCTCCTTCTGAGCAGTTGCAGGGAAAAATCTCTCGTAAAAGCCTTTCGAAAACTGATCCCAAGAGATAGGCTTCTCCAGCCTCGCCTCTTCAGCAAGCCACCAAGTCCTCGCCACATCCTTCAGCTGGATCTTGGCTACTTCTACTTGGTTCTCAGCAGGAATCCTGGCCGCCTTTAGGAGATCGGTCATATCAATCAACCATTGCTCTGCATCCAAGGGCTTCTCCGTGCCTGAGAACTCTGCTGGCTGCAGCCTCCTAAAATCTGAAATAGTCCCCGGCCTCTGCTCCCGGGGTGCAGTCAGCAATCCTTGCCGTAGGAGCTCTACCTGTTGCTGCTGGCTATCCATCATCCCCTGGAGTAGCCTCATCATGTCATTCTCCCCATTCGGACCGTCGCGGGAAGTGCTGGGACCGTTACGTGTCCCCCGTCTATCCATATTCGAGCCGAGAGCTGAAAAGATGACAGAATATGAGATCTCAAGAATCAAGGATGGATTTCAAGAAAGGAGTAGATAACTTCGTACTTGTGATTGGAATGTATAACAAAGACTCGTGTGACTCAGCCGCAAATTAATTCAACATTAATTTGCAGACTGGCTGTACTGAAGGTGTGAGAGCCTAGGCTCTGATACCAACCTGTGGCGCCCGATCCCGGCGGGTACGGAGACGCCACTGCGACGTACATACGCAGGGCGATGGTACCATCACGTATGTACGCTAAGCATCAATACAACACAACACAAATATCAGAGTGCGAAAATACATGGTATTATACATTCCAACATAATTTAAACAAGTACTGAGTCATCACAAACAGTGATATAATATTACATCAATATTACATCACTAGATAATACAAAAGTAGACTGTACATGATGCAACAGATAATAACTCACGAGCTAGAAAGGGGATCTCGCGAGCGGGGAGAAAAGACTGGACGGAACTACTGCTGATCTGCCTGCTCCTCAAGATAAGCCTGATCCTCAGCTGATGGGTCCATCTCGGTCCAAGCTGCTAAATCTGGACATGCAAATCCAGGGTCGTTAGGAAAATCCCAGCGAGTACAAGAAAACCCAATGGTAAGTACAAATAATAGCAGGTGCATCAAGACAAGTATAATGTACACTAATCAATAAGCAGGAAATAATCACAATAAATAGTGAAATATGGTAATGACATTAGCATTTACATGGCATGAAATAAAAGCATGTATAGCAGGTCAAATGTCAGGTAATCAAACTAAGAAGCATGAAGTAACTACAATAAATGACAAGTATGGAAATGACACAAGATGCATGAAGTCAATTTATTAAGTTATTATTATTAACCCGTTCAATTTGTATGTTTAGTATATAACCGGTGCCATATACTTTCGCATACAAATCTAGCGAGGTTGGTTATTGGAAATTGATGGGGAGCGACGAACCATGTTTATAATGGGTCCCGTGCATGCCCGGGACAACGGTCCAGGATTATCCGGCGCTGAACCGGAACGTACCGCTAGGCACCGGGATTTACTATATGCCCGAAGGTCTCACAATACACCCGAACAGGAATAGAGTGTCACCGTTCCCCACAGGATATACCAAGGGGATTATAGCACACCCGGACAGGCAGGCAGGGGGGTACGGGTGCCAGTCACCCCTCGGAAGCGCCTGGTGGCCATCCAGGTCGAATCCAACAGGAAGTTGTACAACATATATATATGGCCACCATAAACACAGAAGCTATATCGTTACCCATCAATTTCCCCCATCCCGGTGTAAGTTGTTTATATATGACAGAGTCTCAAATAATAATGTTCACAGGGTGTCCACAAATGTACAATATCCATGATTATCCTATTACGGGGTTAACAGGAGTATAATACAGGAGTAATGTCAGGAGCCTCCCTATTTCAGGGGTTCAAGTATATAGGAGTACAGGAGCTCAGGAGTACCAAATATCTGGTAATAATAATATAATAATCATGTCATGTCCCCGTAATAGTATAGTCATGAATATGTCATATAATCAAGTATCAGGGGTGGTAATGTCGGTCAAGAGTCCTATGTCAGGTCCAGGTATTTATACCACATGAAAATATAGCATATACCATATGTCAATAACAGGCGTCAAGTATCAATCATCAGTGTCCAATGTCAAGTGATAAGTGTAGCAAGACAAATATCGGGGTCGGGTATCACATGTCAAGTATAGTAGGGTAAGTATCAATACCACAGTGTCACATATCACATATAGTGTCAAGTATCCGTACCAAATATAGCATGAAAGATGTCGGTGTCAAATACAGCATGGCAATATCGGTATCAATTATTGCATGGTAATTATTAGAATTAAATATGACAAATTATCGAAATTAAATATAGCATGACAATTGTTGGAATTAAATATAGCATGGTAATTATTAGTGTCTATTATTGTGTGCCGGTGTAAATACCAAGTGCGGTGACAAAAATCATATCCCTAGTGTAACATGCCAAGTGTCGGTGTCCTAAATCACATATCAGGCAAAACATGTCCAAGATCGGGTAAATACCGAGTGTGACGTCATTTATTAATTTACATAGCATGTTATCATGTATCAAATTTACGGTATTAAATACTAAGCATGCTAACATATCCACATCTCATTTTCATATTTAAAATACAAGAGTATTTATTTTTAAATGCATTAAGATACTCGTATAATGCTAAAATAACTGTATGTAAAAGAATAAACTGTACTCGCCTGAAACCGGGTAAAATACCGGTTAGAATCCGGGAATCGGCGAACCGTCCAAGTAATCCTCAAGCCCACAATATATATATTAAAATATATAAATATAATTATTTATATAAATATTTTTAGAGGGAAGAGAGAGGAGAGAGAGAGAGGAGAGAGAGAAATTTGTAGGAAAAGGGAGGGAAAAAGAGGTGTTATTTTGAAATAATTTAGGATTTAAATGAGGAGGGTAGAGGGAAGTAATTTTAGAAAAGGAGTGGGGGTATTTTTGGAAAGTGGGAATCTTTTGTTTTTAGGGAATGAAAAGAGAGAGAGGAGAGATGAAAGAAAGAAAGAAAAAGAAAGAAAGAAAGAAAAAGAAACAGAGAAGGAGGGGGATGGCCGGCGGCCCTGGGGCGGCGGCGCCGCCGCCGGGGGCCCTGCGCGCGCGCGTGGGTGGGGGAGGAGTAGGAGGTGTTGGGTTTCTTCTTGTTGTGGTTGTTGTTGTTGTTGATGTTTGAATGGAGGTGATGGGTGGTGGTGGAGGTGTTGTGGTGGTGGTGGTGGTGTTTGGTGGTTGTGGGTTGTTGGAGGAGGTGGAGGAGGTGGTGATGGAGTAGTTGGAGGAGGGAATTTGGTGGTGGTGGGGGAGAATTTGGAAGAAATTGAAGATGGGTGGTGGTGGGTTGTTGGAGAAATTGGGGATGGTGGTGGTGATTTGGAGGTGATGGGAAGTTGGAGAAGGATTGTGGAGTGTTGGGGGGTTGATTGGGGGGTTTAGAAGTGGCCGGAGGTGGTGGTGGTGAAGGTGGAGGCGGCGGTGGAAGTGGGTTGCGTGAGTTGAGGAGTGAAGAAGATGAAGTGGTGTTGGTTTATTTGGATTTTTGGTGTTTTTAATGAAAGGATGAATTGGTGTTGATTTAATAGAGGAAGAGATGGTGAAGTAATAAATGGAATGGTGGTGGTTGATCCCTGTTGAAGCCATGCCCTGCTCCTCCCCCTTGCTGCGTTCGGTGGTGATGAGATGGGGGTGGGTGAAGGAGAAGAAAAAGGAGAAGAAAAGGAAAAAGTCAAAATAGAAAAAAAAGGAAATTAATAAAATAAATAAAATAAAATAAAATAAAATAGTTTAAAAATTTTCATTATTAAGTAATTTATGTATTATAATTTCTGAAAGTATAAGTTGTGGGGTAGGGAAAGAAAAAGCACTAATAAATATTATTATTTAATAAGGCAAAAATTTGACTGTTTCAGAATCCTTCCGAAAAATTCTCAAAAATAGAAAATATTATTCTAAGATGTTTGGTGAAATCGGATTCGAAAAATATAGTGTAGTTTTCAAAATAAAAATCCTGGAATCTTCCGGCGATACCGGCTGACACCAGGATCGGTCAAATTTTGATAAATTTTGAAAAATCCCAAAAAATGTTTTTAGCTAGAAAATGATATTCTAAGATGTACTGTAAAAGCCATTTTTGAAATTCAATCCTATTTGAAAACTAAAAATCCAGGAATCAGTCAGCGATGCCGACCGACACCGGTTTTGGAGATTTTGTAGAAAATTTTAGAAAATTCCAGAAAATCATGAAAAATCTAAAATATTAGAAAACAGTCTCTGAAACTGAAAACGGTCCCAATCGGACTACCAGAAAGTCAAATCGGGCTATTGGCTGGTATCGGTTCCGGTCCGGGTCAGGGCTTACTCTAGGTCTGAAAATTCAGATCTGATACTCAATAAACTAAGCAATCACAACTCATGAACACATACAAGAAGAAAATTGAGCAATATGGTCAAAAAAAATTTGGGACACGTATCTGGGTACGTATCCCGAGTACGGGGTGCTACACACTTGGTGAAGCATGACGTCACCAACATGAAGGACATTCTGTCTCGAACCCAGAAGTATACACAGGTTGAAGAAGCAACAAGGAATAACAAACAGCTCCACCAAGTTTGAAACCAAGGCTTTACAAAAGACTCAAGGACATAGCCGAGGGCATGATGCCCAAGAACTGGTAAACCCAAACCCCTCGCAGAGCTAACTCCGAGTTTTCAGGATGAACGCCGACTTGACCCCACTAAGCCTCTTACTGACCGAGTCTTTCGCGCTATTGAGAGCCAGCCATGGGTGAAGCGCTCGAAACCACTCCAGCATGATCCAGCATGTCCTGAGGCGGAGAAGTATTGTTCTTACCACGACACCTGGGGGCACCATACTATTCAGTGTTGTGCCCTCAACAAAGATCTTAAAGATCTTGTTCGTCAGAGATACCTCAGAGAGTTCATCCTCGCTCTCCGAGCAACTTCTGAAGCTGAACAGCGAAAAGATATACAGTACAAGATAGTCGATTGAATGCAAAAGACTCTAAGCATATTGTTAATGTAAGCTATAATCATCGAATGAAGCTTTCATTTCTCTCTTTTACTCTATATGTCACAGGGCATATGTTTTTGCGCTCATTCAGCTTCGAATGGACTAACTTGCCCCCATCAATGATTAACTTGCCCCGTCGCGAACTCGATCTCACTCCGGATAGATAAATGCTATTCCGCATGCATATTGTGCATCATTTGGGGGCTCAAACTCAATATGCAGTCGACCCACGTAATTTCTTTGCATAGGGCAAAGAAATCATCAAGACAATTAGGCTCAGCAACATAACATTGTACAGTCCAAATGGGATTAACCTGCCCTCATTGTGGACCCGCCAAGTTCTATGCCAGGCTTAAGATGATGAAATCAGGACGAGACCAGAAAATGATAGTCAGTTCCACTCCTCCGGCTTCCCGTCTACAAGCTCTGGGCAGCGAAAAAGTAGGGGCATCCGTAGTGGACGTTTTTTGGCCTCCCTCGAGATCACAACACGTTGTCTCGTGACAAGGGGGTACTTTGACAAATCGACAACTATTCCATCAAAACAGATCCATATCTACACATGAGAGTCGGATACGCCCCTAAAATAAAGCAAGTGGTTATAGATAAATGCAGATTTTCCTACTGTAGCAGGAGCCCTACCTATCCCTTCTGCTATCGTGAAAACTGATGTTTCGTGACAAGCTCATCGCGAAGATTGATATTTTGCGCCAACCAGACTCATGAACAGCAAAAGCCCGACAACCATTTCCACCATCTCCATCATCTCCCTCTCTTTTCTTGAGTTTGAAAGTAAGGATTTTTCAAAAGAACACAAACAATTTTTATCCTAAGGTTCCACTCTATTTATAGATGGAGGAGGAGGAGTCGAAACATCTCCAATTCAATTCCCTAATACCCGAAAAGTCGATCCGCATTCCAAAATCCTCGGTCAACCAATCAGCAAGATACCAACCATCTCCACACGATCTCAGCCATCATGACTTTGGGATTCGAAAGACACCAATCACATATTTCAAGCCAGTCTAATCGATGGACGGGCCAGCTGTCATCCAGCCACATGATCTCCAGGCAAAATCTAAAAGATTCACATTGATGGAGCAGATCCTTCCCTTCACCAACATCAAGAAAAATTCAAGACATTTAAGGATCTCTACCAACTTCGCTCCTCCGACTTTCCCTTGTAGGTTCCGGCAAGCGAAAGAGCGGGTGGCATCTATAGTGGTGAAAAATTGACCCTCATCATGATGTTGACATGTCTCCATGCAACTGAAAGCCTCCCACTGAGATGTCCACAACTCTCGGTCTATCCCGATGCCTCCGCCACTCCACATCCTCCCGAAATTACTTAAGACCGCACCTAAGTTAACCTTCACACCAAAGACATTTTCTTCCAAACAAATCCCGCCGCCCAGAGCCATCCCGAGGCTACCATATATTCCAAAGATATCACTCTCTGGAGTCACCTACAGTCTAAGATTCCTGACTTCACCACGAAAGTCCCCAATAGCGACCATCGAGATCTCCACCTGCAATTACGCCGCTTCTCCTCTCCCACGTTGAAGATGTGTAACACTACTGCAGTCAAAGAGGTCAGTTATTGAAAAAATTCCAACATTCCAGCGGCCATAATCACGGTCGTTGCAACAATTTTGTAAAATGAAGATCGTGCATTACAGAAACATCGCCAGCTATCATTCACCACAAACAGTTCAGTATAAAGAGACCCTCATTTCCAACGAGAGGGGGGTTGGATCCTCTCTGGACCTAATACTAAGACCTTAGCAATAGTTTTACAGTCAATCCTTCCTCATAGACACTCCAAATAATCTATGTAATTCTGATAAATTAGCTGATTGTTGTGAATTTTCCTCCTCATGGTTTTTTTCCCGACTTGAGTTTCCACGTAAAAACCCTGTCTCCCTGTCTCTTTTTTGTGTTGTGATCACCGCTTTTTACTTACACTCTAAACCTCTTCTCTCGCTTGTGGTGTGGATCGACCGTCTGATCATTCATAGTGAAAAATCTCCACCACACTAGTGAAAATAATCATTATTAACACGACCAGCAGCAAGTTACACCACTTCAATTAAACCTATCGTTCACGTCATTGTTATTTGATCACTAGCAACTGATTCTCACTAAATGGCAAACAACAAAGAATGAAATACTGTTTGCTGGTGAAAATAATCATTATTAACAGGAACAACAGCAAGTTACACCACTTTAAGTCAATCAATTGTTCATTTCATTGTTACTTGATCAAATTATATAAATTATGAAATCTGCATTAAATAGCTGGGTTAACAATTGAATACTTCCCACATATACTTGTCATCATAATGCAAAACGGGTAAACAACAATCATCATGTCTTTAAGCCAATGAATTATTCATATGCACATTATGGGGGCAAAAAACTGGAACAAAAGCTATTAGGTTCAAATGAGGAGGAAGAAGACATGAAATTTTGCATACTGCACACATTCTGACTAGATGCTAACAAACTATGGATACCCGCTTCAGACGCAAAAAGAATCCCATTTGCTTGCTTGCAGCAGCAAGGTGAAGAGGAGACAACACACACTGGGAACAAATAGCAGATTCTCTGTGTCATGACCCTCATGGTTCAAGATATTCATGATGCTAAACAAATAGAAGATCAGAAAACATGATTTCTCTTTTTCTGGGAATTAATAACACGACACCGTTGTAAAGATGAGATAAGGTACAACATTATACATAATGAATAAAACTGTACAGACAAGAAGGAAGGGATGATGGGCTCAATGAGTCATAATAGAAATTAGTTTTTAGCAGAACAACAGAGAACAGGAAGTGGACATCCATCATTCAAGGGCCCAACTTTTTCTCAAAAGAAACCTGGATATTGAACCAGAACAAACACATTCCTCTTATTACTGGAAGGAGAAGTGTGAAGCTTTTCAATTGATGGTTGAAAAGCTCAGCTGTTTATAGAAATGCATGATTGTGAGAGTAAAAACATGGAAGAAAGTCCATAACCTCCCAGTAAAAGAATTTAAAGTAGTGCAGAAAATACAGGCAAAAAATTTTAAAAATAAACAAAATTTCAGTTACAACATAACAATTTGGATCCAAATACCACAAATATAAATTACACAGCCAAGCCTTTATAGTGGATAATCAGTTTTTATGAGCAGATTGAATACATTGGATTGATTATAATAAGACCCACAAACAGTAAAATGCATATCGAAATATTCCATGTAGTAACAAAACTTTTTCTTTTCTTTATTTGTTTATTTTACTTTTTCCTTGAGATTGATTAAATGAGGGGGAGAAGCTCCCTGGCATTTCACTAGTAAGATCTATAAAAAATATTACCAAGATAAAGGGTTCCAGTAATGAAACAAATATGGCACCCTCAAAAACTTTGAGTAAGCGAAAACCTACATAGTGCAAAGTTCTTCAAGAAAGATAACTTTTATATCTCTGGGAAAAAACACAAACACAACATACCTTCATTTCTCACAAAGTCAAAGCATTCTCCTTACTGGCTTTCGCCACTAAAACCTTCTGTCATGCATCGAATTCAAATTTTCCTGTGTCTTCAAACTCAAGATTTATACACAGTTATTATCAGTTCTACCATCATGTGACAATGATCCTCTCGTAAGTCCCAACTCTAAGTTTCTATCAGGATGTAGTAGATTGGCCTGCTGGTCGACATATGGCCTAATGAAAGTCCTCCTCCACCAAACTTCGAAGGCTCTCTGTAGATTAGGACAGTTATCGCCAACTTTCAAGAAACTCCCCAACCATGAGAGAAGAATATTCTGCTGGTCTTCTAATGGGAGTGTAAGAATTGTTCGGCCGATCCCTTCCTCCACAACCTTCCGATCAAAAGATCTGCAACCATGCTGTAACCAACTGTAGTCATCAATGAGGGGCCGCAACCACAGTTGTAACAGCATCTGGCGAGTGTCCTTTGATGGAAGCATCTCGCCCTTTCCTATTCCAACAAAAAGCCTCGCCGTGATGCAGCTAATCATGTGCCGTGACACAATTGGTAGCTTTGAGTGCAACGCAGCCAGCTCATCCTGGCTCGACCACATAATTGCAAACTCGTCAGCTATATGCCTGTCCACCAATATCTCAAGTAGCCACTGGAGGTTGTCTGCCTCTAGGGCTATTTGTCTTGTGACTGGATCCTTGGTTTCTAAGGATTTTTCTGTGAACCCCGGTTCAGATGCTTGCCTGAAGAGAAGTAACAACGAGTTAAAGCAGCTCCGACATGAACTGTACAAGGTTTCAGTGCATATGTCAACAGACCCACTGATCCAAAGACTGCTTTCCTTTAGAAGCTTCAACACTAGTAACTTCGTCTCACGACGGCCTCTGTCCTCGCTGCTCTTAAGGACCAACTCCAATATGCGAGCAAGAGTATCGTTAAGAGGACTGGAAACTTCCGAAGATACTCTTTTCAAGAGAGGACTAACCCCGAAATTGTTGACCTGGAGGTGTCGAATGGATGAGACCACGTTTTCTTCTTCTTCTCCGACCCAAGGGACTGCTTCCAGATATTCCAAGCAAGCTTTCATGCACGCATGGAAGCCAAGTGATTCAGCTACCTGCAAGAAACCATTTGTGTCATGACCTCAGAAGTTACTAAATCATTGAGTTTAAGAATGACGACTGATCAGACAGGCAATGAATTCAGCTGTTAACCATCTTTGTGCGTTGTTTGGAAACCAGTTGATATTAATAGGACAATCAGGTTTCATAAGAATAGCAACAACCAATAATACTTCGATTGAAAGGGAAGAAGAAGTTGCTACAGAAGAATTTAGATAGAAAATCAGTATCCAGCATCAAGACAAGCCCAAACTGAGTATTACGGTCATAATATTGGCACATACTCCTTTTCACAGCAACATAATCTGTTATTAGACACCACAGAATACCTGGAGAAATGAATACCCGCTTCAAATTTGAGGAAGTCATGTATTCAACTGCAGTTAAAGTGTTATGGAATATAGAATATCTTCAGTGTTGTGTTATCATGCTTGTACCATAAGTGAAGTCAATGATTCTAGTTTAATCGATGCTCACGGATCTGATGAGAATAGTGCACAGGGTTTATACACCTTGTGACGAAGGCATCTAAAAGGCCCGCTTCTCAACATTTAAAGGACCAACTACACTACTTCAGTTAATTATATTGTCATACTAAATATCCACTACTTGAATGAATTTGGAACTCTCCTATTAATTTTGATGACCATATCTAAGAAGACCAAGCCCACTGAAAGTTGGTTTAAATTTTAATAACTATGGTATGTTGTTCACTTTACAAATATCAAAAATAGAGAAAGCGTATACGTGTAGCACTTCACCTCCTAATAACTGAAAGGTTAAATAGCGTAGTGTGCAACATAAGCTATGTGATTTTTTTATTTATTTTTATTTAAAAAAATAAAGCAGTCCAAAATGAAGATTATAAATAAGAAAAATATTTTTAAAATATTTTAAAAAATTAAAAATTTCCACCAATATGTTTTTAATATATAAAAACAACACTAAAAATCACACCACATATATAGAAGTAGACAAAAAAAATTTCTAATCTATAAAACCACTACTAACCCACCATGAGCAGAACCCAACAATGCATCCAACATCTAACAAATATAATATAACAAAAGAAAAAAAAAAGTCAAGAACTCACCTACGGTTCAGCAATCTTTGACATTGCTAATCGAGACACATAAAACTGGAAGAGTGGTTGTTGAGGCTTCATAACCGACCTCGACAGTGCCAATTGAGGCTCACCGACGTCGACCAATGTCAAACATCAAGGTCTATACTTCGCCGTCAGATATTAAGACTTACTGATGTGTCATTGAGGCTTCATTGCAGTCTCTCGCTGCTGAAGACGAGGCTTCATCACACAAGAGAAGAAACCCCTAGGTTGTTGATTTAGGTGTGTTAAAAAAAAGCCCCCACCACTATTTTCAAATATCGGAAAGTTGTTTCTTATCTATTTTAAAGTGTTGAGAAGCATATAAGGAGTGCCTTCGATATAAAAGGTAGTTTTTTGGGCTACTAAACTAGTTTTTTCAACATTGCACTTTACGAGGGACCACAACCCCCCACCCCCCCCCCCCCCCCCCCCCCCCCCCCAAAAAAAAAAAAAAAAAAAAGAAAAATAATAATAATAATAATAATAAAAATAATAATAATAACAACCACCACCACACACACACACATTGTGAAATCCTAATTTTCTTAGCGTCTTTTTCGCACTGACATCCATGTTCAGAATTCTTCCCCAACTCTGATATCTCACAGAACCGCCTGCTGAATGAAGACTAACCAAATATCTGATTGACCATAGAGTTAGTTGAACTGATTCACACTTTTGCATGACAGAAAAAAGCATAACGGGATGATTTTTCAAAATATCCTTTAAAAACAGAAGACAAGAGTACCACATGAAAATGAAATAAAAATTCTAACAATCTAAAACAAAGAAGAAGTCTAGAGGTATTCTACCTCTTGTCTGTTATACTCCTTAATTCCAAAGCCCCAAACGTCTTCTGATTGTAAGACAGGCATTCTAGCAATTAAAAAAATTGGCTGCCTGAATACATGTCATCTCTATGTGAATAGTGTTCATATGGTATAACACCAGCATTAATGATAATGCATGGTTCCCAAAAGTTCCTCTAAATAGAAAACAACAGCACAAACCACAGCGATCACACCATGTAATGTTTAACTAGAATGCTACACATTATAATGTTCATCACCAAGACATTTCATTCTTGAGACAACATATAGCCATTTCTCTATTACCGGCATTGTTTCAATTTATTTCATTTAATTTTAATTTTTTGGGGTTAGAAAGGCCATAATCAATCTTTACTTATTAAATCAAGCAAGCATCATCAAGTGTGACACAAAGCTTGGTACATAATTCTTCAGGCTATATAACAAGACCATCTTCCCACAGAAGAGGTTGAAATTTCATGTAGTGCTTGCTTGTGATAAGGATGCCACTAGTTCAAGGCAAGCTCCAATTATGTTTAGAGGATTCTCTCCGGCATATGGCAGAAAGTAGGATTTATCCACTTTATCTCAATATGAATATCATAAAATATTGATCAAAGTACTTGACATCAAATACAAACAACTGTGGCGGTTAGAAAATCAAGAAACTCTTCATGATTAAACCTATTCACACATAAAAGCACATAGCAGAAGATCAAAAGATAGTTATATGCACATAAAAAAGTAAGTATCATGATGTAGGAACATACCTTCAGTATGCGTAATACACGTGGAATGTTTTGCTTGATCAACCTATGCTTCACTTCTTTGCAATACATCAATCCAACAGTCTCCACATAAATCTCCACATCTTCACAGTCCCCTATTTCAATACAAGATACTGGAGACTCTGTTGAAAGCTTGTCTTTAAAAAAGCTGCTATGTTCTAAAAGAATGTTCCTGTGGACACTCATCCTCACAGAAATTCCCTCTTTTCCGAACAAAATAACCTTTAGATCACTGGTCTCCGGCTGACCAAAGCCAACCGATATCTTCCTTTGGGGAGTCTCACCATTTGCTTTTGTTGTTCTCTCGGGACCTCCAATAGAATTATCCGAAGTCACACCTTTCTGGTCTTCTGATAGAATTCGAGATCTTGCATGCGCAGGAGTCAATTTCTTTTCCACTGGGGGGTTCTGTGCCTTCTGGCCTAAGGCTTTTGACGGTGGTGGTGATGTTTTGTGCTTGTTTTGACAGTTTTGATTCTTGATTGTCTTCTGAAACACAACAGGTGAAGGGCAACACCAAAACCCTTCTGGAGTTACTGCAATTGGAACATTTCTGATCTTCGTCTGGCCCGGTTCGACCCTTCTAACCCTAAAATCTGCCATTTCTATTAGGTTTGGAGAACAACACTTCAGTTATCAATGTGATCACTTCACAACTTCAAGCTCCCAAGTGCAAAATGTTTGTCCAGAACACCTACAGCGAAAAACATAAGTTTTTAAGAACATCAAATTTGAAATCCAAACTAAAGAGGGCAACCAGGTCGGATCCCTTGAATTATAAACATAAAGTTAGTGTGCAACAGTAAAGTTTTTTTTTTTTTTTTTTGAGAGTAAACAGTGGACCCAGAAAAGGTCCCCGCGTTTCATTAACAAGGTGTTAATGAAAACAACCCTGGAAATATAACAGCAATGTTCCAACCTAGTAACTAATTAGCATATAAGGACTTTCGAGCTGTAAATATGGAATTTGATGAACACAAACCCTAAACGATGCTCTCTTTTTAAGCTTCAACTCATTTATAATTTAATTTGCAAAGAAATATGAGGCTTTCTCGTAAAGGACCTTCAACTTCATTCCCAAATGGTGGTTTCAAGTTGGTACTATGTAAACAGTAGTTACATGAATCATGATTTGAATGAAATTTCATGGCTACGTCCTTCTCCTAAAAAAAGGAAAAGAAAATAAAACGTTGGTACTATGAAAGTTGATGCATCCAAAATAACAAAGACTGGCCATCCTAAATCATGACCCTTTTCCCTAACTTCAACTCCAGCTCTAAGATTAGCTTGCTAACAAACATGACTCTTGGCAGTTAAAGGGACTTAAATAAAAATCAAGTTGTAAATTTTTACTATTTACTTTCTTCAACCTCATGCAGTTCAAATCAAAATGATAAATATAAAAGCTAGTACACCAGACAACTCTAATCTCTGAGGTAAGCTGATCTCTCTCACCTATCTGAGTACGATCTGGGTCTGCCTTAAAATCCAAGAAAATACTATAAAAGAACAAACTTTACTAACAAAAATTCCAACTTTACCAACTGGGTAATCTTAGAAAAGCCCAGAAAAAACTTACTCTGAATCCTCTTGAAGCTGAAGCTCCCTTCTTTTCTCCACATCCCCTCTCCTCTCCGCCCTCTCTTTCTAATGATGGAATCAAGCTCCCATGCCAAGCGTGAAAGCAACCAGAGAATGAGAAATTTCAGAGAGGAATGATGAGCGTCTCTTTTGCCATTTGAATTCCAACTCAATTTTAATACAGAGAGGGAGAAAGAGAGAGAGCGTGATGGAAATCCTCAGCGGGGGAGGATTCCTTTAACTTTTCCAGATGTGGGTACCGCTGCTTTCTCAATCTGAGGTATTCGAAGACATCATCATCACCATCTCTCTCTCTCTCGCTTTTTTTTTTTGCCGTCTCTATTATCTTTGGAACCAAAAGAGGAGAAGAGAGAGATGGGCAAATGAAGCCCCCCGCAGAGAACAGCCCTGTGAGCGAGTCCCACTGTGTTAATGGCTTAATTTACGAAATGCCCCGACTTCAGTCATTATTCTGTTTCGAGTTAATGGTAGATTAAATTACAAGGGGTTGGTTTTGAAATTTTTGAAAAGTTAGTAGATTGAGTGGGGCCCAAGGGTCAGTTGAGATGTGTAGTTTTGAGTGACGTAAGATGTGGGTGTGTGGAAAGAATTAGTCTTAACCCTAAAAACCTCCTCGAGATTTGCTTGCAAATCTCACATCCGAGGATCCCAACACTTTTCTATAGAAAATAGATCAAAATTACCTCTGATTAAGAAATACACTGTAGTCGAGTAGATAGTGTTTGGTTGCAAGGAAGTGGGCTGAAGTAAGGAAATGAGAAAGTATAATCGCTCATTTCTCTATCTATTTAAACATCGAAAAAGAAAAATAAAAAAACCTTTTTTTCTTTTCTCTTTTCCCTTTTACACAACCATTTCCTCACTTTCAGAGTGCTACAGTTAATTTTGTGGTCATGTAAATCTCATTTGTAATAAATTATAGCACAAAACAGTTAATATTTTGATCATATAAATCTCACTTGTATCTTATTACAGTCCATTTTTTATTTTTCTTAATTAATTTTATTTTAATATTATTTTACGGTCAATTTTGTGGTCAACTTTCCACTTCCACTTTCACACTATCATCCAAACACCGAAAAAGACATAAAATTTTTCAAACCACACTTCCTAATAACATCCAAATACCGAAAAAATTTACTAACCAATTTCCAAGTTCCAAAAGGAACTAATACCACTTCTTGGCTTCCTCACTTTCACCCTTAACCAAACACGCCCTAAATACACCCACTTTTTAACATACATTTTTCAATGACTTGTGGGCCCCATGCCATCACTGTCATTGGCGGTATGTGTTAGAGTAATAGACAAAAAGCCCACAGTTTTTATTGGAATCCAAACGAGAACGGTGGGACCCACAAGTACTGAAGCCTGCCACAAGGCAGCAGGAGAGGCAAATGAGTATTGGATACATAGAAAGAGGATAATCTTATTTTTCTTATTCTGTATTTTTTGGTCACATGTAATTTCCATGAGAGAAGGATCAAGTCATTGAGTCATTGGAGGTGGTCATGACTGCATGCATGTTCTTAAAAAGATGGGTTTGCTTAAGATTTAAGGGATAATAATGTTGAACATTTAAGTCTTTTTAGTTTCCTAAACTGGTTTTATTTAAAATTATTAATTGATGGTTTTTATTTCTAATATACAAAGAATGCCATTGCTTGTGACTAGCTCATCTGCCATCAGATTCAGAGTAATCAAATTGTTAATGTAGTGGTCAGTTTTTGATCTGCACCAAGTGAAAATCACCTAGCAAGGGGGTGAATATGTCATAATGCTAATCTAATGCGGAATGCAATAATTTAAGCAAATAATCAAAACGGTCAACTCAAAATAAGAAGTAAAACCGGATTCCCAATTAAGGGCTCTAAAACTTCTCCTCTCAATTCCTCTACATAGAATTGAGGAGCACAATTGTCTTCTTGCTTATGTGAGAAAAAAATTGATAATTCAATAAGCAATGACATAGGGTGTGTTTGGTGAGTTGCAAAATGGTTGCAAAATGCAAAAACTTTTGCAAATTTACACTATTCACTTGTTTGGTGACAGCTGCAATTACTCCTATTTTACACCACCTTTTCACAAAAATCCGAACGTGCCTTGCCCGGGTCCTCTCGATCAAGAGACTTCTGAGGACTTGAAAAAAGACTGCAAAAGCCTTCACTGTTGTGTCCATCTCCCCATCTCATGATCTTTTCTCATCTCCACTGTTGAGTCACGATTCTTCTCTTCTTCCTCCATCTTCTCCCCCTCTCTGTCCCCCCTCTCTCTATCGTTGTCCTACAGAAGAGCATCTCCTCCACCTCTGTCCGTACGGCGTCAATGGCGGCTGCACCCACCAAAGTTGATCGGTCCCTTCCAGCCACTGTAGCCTAGAGATTCCACAAGGATTCCCCTCTGCTCCTTGACAGCTTGGTCGATTGAAAGCTTGATCAACCTCAAAGTTGCAAATCTTTGTTATTTGTAAGCAATATTTGCTAGAAAATTAAGCATCCAAGGGTTTTCACTATTCCTGCGTGACCTCCTCGGAACTTTATATTGCCCTTTGAATTATCCAAAGATCATCTTGCCCCTTTCTTTGCTACTGACCCTCTCCTTCAAATCTGCCTCCAGCAGCATAAATAGGGTAAAGGGCCTTCAATGGAGAAGCACTGTGAACTATGTGGGAACCTGATAAAGAGGCCGAGCCCGCTTATCTCTGATCAAGCATCAACTTCAGGTATGTTGCTAACTACAAAGATCAACTGGTATCTCTGTTGATCTGCGGGTGAGTTGGTACTTTTCAAGTGACAGCCAATTTCTCTTAATAAATCTGCAATTGCTACTTCAATTTCTTCTGATATGGTAATATTGACTGATATTATGTCTTTATTTTCTGAATTTACTCCCTGTATGAATTAGTCCACCTGAAAAATTTTATTCTACAGAAACCCTTTGATCATTTGTTAATGATTTATGTTAATCCATAACTAATAAGCATGCTTCGTACTAAGGATTAAAATTTGAAGAGAACTTAACTAAGATTAATCTTCCCGAAAATTGTCAGAAATTTATAGTCAATGAAACGATGATTTCCTACAATTTTATGCACAAATTGTTATGCTAGAATCGTCGAAAGAGTAAAATCACTGAGTATGCTTTATTGCTTCTCTCTGCGCGCGGGTGACAGTCCCTCGCGTCTAGAGCTTGAAACTTTGCTTTTCAATGGCTTGTCCTTCAGTAACTTTTGGACAGCCTACAGAAATCTCTTGTTGGACGCGAAAAACTGTAAAAGCGGACTGGAGCAACTTTTCCTTGAATCAGATGAAAAATTACAACAGGCTAATCTTCCGGTTACAAGGGAGGGAGAATATTGAATCTTGAATTCCCCCTTTGTTTAGTGCTGGGTTCTTCGTGTGGCGGTGGAGAGTGAATCTTGTTCTCCGTTGACCAGATGACCGTCAGTACCGTCGAGGAATCTTCTCCTTGGCAGGTAGAGGGAGTAACTCAGCCCCGTCCACCAAAACTCTAAAAGAGAAGGTAGGCGAAGAGCAACTTGTACGCAGCAAGCTGGCTTGAAGAGTCGAGCTCTCTCTCTCTCTCTGTTGATGATCTCTCCTTTTTTTTTTATCGCCCAATCCCTATTGCCGATTGCTGATTTCCGATCGCCCCGACCTCATAGTAAACGAGGCTATTTATAGAGGTCCTAGGGGTGAACGTGCCCCCTACAAACGCTCCACAATGAGGGCCAACTTCCCCGCTACATGGGCGGTAACTAACCCACGTGCCTGCTAAAGACACGCCACGATGGGGGCTGATTTCCCTTACGTGTGGGCAGTGATTGGTCCCTTAACCAAGGCGGTTATAACTGAGACGCGGGTTTTAGACCGACGCGCCTTGATGCTGAGACGCGGGTGTCGAGCCAGCGCGCCTTGATGCTGAGACGCGGGTGTCGAGCCAGCGCGCCTTGATGCTGAGACGCGGGTGTCGAGCCAGCGCGCCTTGATGCTGAGACGCGGGTGACAATCCCTCGCGTCTAGAGCTTGAAACTTTGCTTTTCAATGGCTTGTCCTTCAGTAACTTTTGGACAGCCTACAGAACCCCCTCCAAAGTTTTCGATATTCCGCAGTTAACTGGGACGGATTTCGAAATACTTTGGATTTTAGCCATATTTGCTTTCATGACTGGACTGTTAGTGCTCCGGGTTTGATTTTATCTGGAGTTGGTCTTCGTGAGTGTACTGTTTGAACTCTTTGAAGCCACCAGAGTTGATCATGTTGAGTGTCTAGATGCACAGTCTAAACCTCCCCGATTGCTTTTAATCTGTCACGGGTGTGCTTTAAGCCAGGAGTGGTTGGTCGTCTGCTTGCGTCAGTGTACCGTTTGAACTGATTTTGCAGAAGCAGGAGGCCAAACGCAGGTTCTTTTCAAAAAGCCGAGATGGTACTGCTTTAAAGACGCGATTTCTGTAGGGTGCGTCCTTTGGCAACGGAAACGCGTCTGATCTTCCATGAGGCAGACGCGATGTTGGGCCCACTGGGTCGGACGCGGACTTTGTAGAGAGACGCGACCTTCCGAATGCATTTATGGAGATGCTGACGGGGCATGTCCATCTAAGAGGTGCGTCCCTTGGGTGCGAATCTGTGCCGTGTGATGATTACGCCGCCAGCTGGCCTGGGGAACCGGCAGGATTTCACCTTTTGGCGCGCGGACTTCTCGGTTCATTAACTGAACCGCGCCACGTGTCAAATGACGACTCGCTGCGGAGTCGTGACGCATGATCTTCGCGATGATTTGTTCCATCTTCTTTGTTTAGCTGTGGATGAATTCAACTCCCTGATCACTGGCTGTGAATACTGAACTTAGGTAAGTTCTTTCGATGAAACGCAGCATCGACTCGCGGCTTCTGTGCATAGGGAGACGCGGGTATCAGTTCAGAAGAACTTGGGCAGAACCAAGTTCTTTTGATGAGACGCAGCGTCAATCCATAAGGAGACGCGGCCATGAGTTCAGCAGGACTTGGGCAGAACCAAGTTCTTTTGATGAGACGCAGCGTCAATCCATAAGGAGACGCGGCCATAAGTTCAGAAGACTTGGGCAGAACCAAGTTCTTTTGATGAGACGCAGCGTCAATCCATAAGGAGATGCGGCCATGGTTCAGACGACGCGACATCCGTCTGTAGGGAGAGACGCGAATCTGCTTCGCTAGGAAAGACGCGGATCAAGCAGACGCGAGGGACGTAGCCTTGTGCATTTTCCATCAATCCCAAAATGGACTAAGTGTTCTCCTTTAAAAAGGACCCCGTTTGCTGAGGGGACGCGACTTTGCATCACGCGGACATTCCTCTAGGACGCGGGTGATCGTCATCCAATCTGGGGAGGGGACGCGAATTTTGGATACGTTTCCTCAATCTGCGTCTTGGTGTAACCTCCCAGGCGTTACATACAGCTTGTCATGAAGATTTGATGTGATCCTCAAATCTCTATTGATGATTGGGAATGCTGTTTCCCGAAGCGGTTATCCACGCGTCGGCTTCTTATTGGTCTTGAGCGTCAATTCCCTTTTATGAGAAACCGATACGGGTGGTTAGCGCCTGCGACGGTTTTCGAAACGGCGTTACACGCGTCAGTCCCTTATTGGACCTTGACAATCGTGCAGTCATTATGGCCGGCGGTTCAGATTAAGAGATCATTAATTGCAGTCATCGGGGGCTGCCTATAAATAGGGCGCACCCTCTCCCTTCAATCCAATCTTTGGACTGTTTTCTTTTTGAGAGCGAGCGCTCTGAGAACCTTCATCTTCTTCAGAGTATTGTCTCCATGGATGAGGATGATTCTGTGGATGAAGATGACCCAGGGCTTGTATGCTCCTGTTTGGTCTCTTCTCTGATCATCTTGCACGCCCGCGTTTGGATGCAGAGAGCCCAACTCTTGGTAGAGGCCTCTGTTGGTACGCCGTCCCGATTAGCCATGATATTTTAATCTACCACGGCCTGCACCTTGGCATCACCATTATCTGGACCCCTTCACGAAGTCTGTGCTGGTGCATTCCTTCTGGAATTTGCACCACAGATTTAAACTTCTCTGGACGCGAGTGCAGGGGTCTTTGGCACATGGCGCTGGCTTCGTTCACAAAGTTTGCGTTTCAAAGCCACTGTCTTGGCGCGTTTTATTGCTACTGCCTTAGACGAATTCTAAAAAGGTTTCAGACCCGAGCCTTGCAACTCTTGTTCACTCAACGAGGAGATGGCAACTCTCGGCGTCTGTGCCTTTTCGGCGTCTGCGCTTTCGACTTGGGCGCAGAACGAGACCGCGTTTTGATTCGCGTTTGTCTCTGCTGACGCAGCAGTTTGGCTCACCGCGTGGGTCATTCCCGCGTCTACTTGGCTGACTGCGTGGATCATTCCCGCGTCTGCTTGGCTGACTGCGTGGATCATTCCCGCGTCTGCAGTCTGCATTTGCGACTTAGTTTTTCTCTGTTGAAACATACTAAGTTGCAGATTGTTCTGATTCCTTTGTTTCATTCCTTGCAGGTAGACTTGCTGGTTTGCTGGGCCCCTGGAAGGATGCTTTGGCCGGCGAACTTGTTCGATGTTCACCTATAAGAGAGTATATTATGGTCCTTGTCACCTATAAGAGAGTATATTACATCTCTGACGAGGACCCAACCCTCGCCAAGGTCTCTTCTGATCTGCTTCACCATTCATGCCTGCTGGCAAGAGATGGTCAGGCTATGCATGACGGCGATGAGGGTTCCGGCGGTTGCGGTGGCGGACAAGATCCTCTTCCTCTCCCACTCCAGAAGTCACATCAAGGACTCATCATGTCTGCTGGATGGTCTGCTGGGGGAAGAGATGTTCATGAACGAAGGGTTGCAGGACTTTCTGCTGCCACCGGACCTCAAGGACACCATTGCTCTTAGCTTAGTCAGCTAGGGCGCTTTCGATGTTTACATCATGCATCGTGGTGTAACCAGCTTCTATTGTAGCCACAAAACATCGCGCACTTGGAATCAGACGCGGCTTTAAGGAGTGAGTGCAACCTCTGAGAGAGAGAGGAACTTCTTTGTACTCCTTAATTGTAACACTCAATCTTATTGTATAAGAGAGCGTTTTTACTGTAACACTCCATCTTATTGTATAAGAGAGCGTTTTGTATCACTTTCATATGTTTGGAAATAAATAAAAGCGACACTTTTCTTTTTGCCTCTTTCCTTGTCTTGAACTTTTTGTCTTAGACTCGTAGAAGCAAAGAATCTTTGACTTTGTTAAAATTATGATGGTAACTTTAATAAGTCAAACTTTGTGGAGGAAGAGATCCTATTTCAGGAACTTCCACAGTACTGTCAGAGGTGTAATATTAACTTGACAGAGATGAAATAATCTTTGGTGGGCCTGCCACTTTATAAGAGAAAGTGACAAGTAGAATTGGTACCCCCAGGGAGGGTAAGCTCTGATCAGAGGTTTAGAGTTAACTTAATCGAGTTCAGCTGGGGATTTGATGAAAACACTGTTAATTGGTGTAATATTAATCTAACAGTGTTTTTAGGTGGACCTGTTATTCTATTGAAGAGAATAACAAGTGAGATTAGACTCGTGGAGAGTCTAGGAAGGTTTGTTACCGTTAGAGGTGTGATATTAACTTAACGGGTTGAAAGTGGTCTTGTCAGAAGTGTAATGTTAACTTGACAAGGATGTGAGTCAGAGGTGTGATATTAACTTAACTCAGAAGTGTCACTGTCATAGGTGTAATGTTTAACTTGACAGTGAGGTAATGCTAGAGGTGTAATGTTGAACTTAGCATTGGTCATCTCGACTTGGACAAGGAAGTCGAGGAAAGGTCATGGCCATAGGTGTATTGTTGAACTTAGCGATGACTCAGATGCTAGAGGTGTAGTGTTAACTTGGCATCATTCATTTCAGCTTCGATGTGGAAGACTGAAGAAGAGTGACTGTCAGAGGTGTAATATTAAACCTGGCAGAAACTTGATTACTGTTTAGAGGTGTGGTGTTGAACTTTAACAGCAATTTGTCAGAGGTGTGATGTTAACTTGACAAAGATTGACTCAAGATAAGAGCAATTTTGAGGACCTGTCATTCTATTGGTGAGAATTGACAAGTGAAAATTTGAAGTGCCAGAGGTGTAGTGTTAACTTGGCAAATTTGAAAATTTGGTACTCTGTGTAGAGTTGACAAGCAAAATTTGTACTCGACAAGGAATATTAAAAAGTTTCCATTACCAGAGGTGTAGTGTTAACTTAGTAATGGTTGTATTTTGTAGACCTACCATTCTGTGGATGAGAATTGGTAAGGGATTTTGGAGGAAAGAGTGGAGCCAAGTCCACTTAGGATTTTTAGCAAACCCCCAGCTATCAACGGATTTGAGGTGCCTTTACCAACTACCGTTTGAGTTGGGCTAGCCATGCTATTCCCCTCAGCATGATGAGTTGTCGAAGACTTATGTTGGGCTTAAAAGCCAACATTTTCCTCTATCCTTAGCCGTCGGAGGCGTCGGATCAAATGGGAACATGTCCCTTAGGATTTTTAGCAAATCCTCAGCTGCCAACGGGTTTGATATGCCTTTACCAACTACCGTTTGAGTTGGGCTGGCCATGCTATTCCCCTCAGCATGATGAGTTGTCGAAGACTTATGTTGGGCTTAAAAGCCAACATTTTCCTCTATCCTTAGCCGTCGGAGGCGTCGGATGTTTTGATCAGAGGTGTACTTTTAACTTGATCGGTGGAAGGATACCATCTAGGGATAGTACTTCTTCAGGAACCTGCCGTTAATAGGCATCATGAGTGTATCGCCATTCGAGGTTATGAGGCGATATGATCCATTTGAGTAGACTGACTCTACTACAAATGGTCCTTCCCATTTGGGTTGGAATTTTCCTTTTGTCTTGTGCGTCATTATCATGGGTCTTCTGACGGCTAAGACTAGGTCGCCTTTCTTGAAAGTTCGCACTTTAACTTTCTTGTTGAAGGCTCTGGCGATTCGAGCCTGGTAGAGCTCGATTTGCTGTTGGGCTTGCAGACGCTTGTCGTCTAAGGCCTCCAGTTCCTGGAGTCGCTGTCGATGCTTCTCCTCTGTCGTCATCTCCGCTGTCAAGGCGACGCGTAGAGATGGAATTTGGATCTCCAGGGGAAGCACGGCTTCACATCCGTATACCAAGGAAAACAGCGTGGCCTTAGTCGGGGTTCGCACAGTTGTGCGATAGGCCCATAAGCATTCGCCTAGCTTGTCGTCCCAGTCGCGTTGACTCTTCGAGACGAACTTTTTGAGAAGCTTGCCAATGGTCTTGTTGAAAGCTTCTGCGAGGCCATTAGCGGCAGGATAGTATGCCGTTGAAGACACACTCTGGACTCTGAACTTAGCGCAGAATCTCTGGAATGCCTGGCTGATGAACTGGGGTCCATTGTCATGGACAATTCGCCGAGGTACGCCGAAACGGTAAATAACGTGATGTTTCACGAACTTGATCACGTTCGACGATTTCACCTCCTTCAAAGGAATGGCTTCGGCCCATTTGGAGAAGTAATCGGTTATTGCTATAATGAACCGATGTCCCTTTGATGATGGTGGGCTAATAGGACCAACCACATCCATCCCCCACATCTCAAATGGCCATGTAGAGGTCGTAGAGTGGAGGTACCCTGGTGCTTGATGGATAAAATCTCCATGTATTTGGCAAGCGTGACATCTTTTGGCATAGGCGACGGCGTCGGCAACCATCTTGGGCCAATAGTAACCCAACCTTTGGAGTCGATGTGCCAATTTTGGGCCAGGTTGATGGGCTCAGCATGTACCGTCGTGGGCCTCTTTCAATACTTCCTGGGCCTCCTTTGGTGAGAGGCACCGGAGTAAGATCCCGTCATGCGATCGACGATACAATGTTCGTGTAATCGCATTATAGTAAAACTTAGGGGCTTTCCTTCGAATGGCAGTCGCCTCTTTGGCGTCCTCAGGCAGGATGCCGTACAAGACATAGTCGATGTAGGGGAATCGCCAGTCTTTAAGTTCTGGACCGGTTGACGCTTCAAGTGCTTCTTCGCAGTGACGACCTCCCGTTGACTCCTGATAATCCTCGAGAGCATTTCTCGGGCAATACAGGTCGTGGCTGTAGACGAATATCTTCTCCATTGCTCCAGCTGGAAGAGCTAAGAAGGCTGCAAGGGATGCGAGTGCATCGGCGTGCGCATTTTGCCTGCGCGGTACATGGTCGATGTAGAAGTTAGCAAACCCCTCGGCCATGCGGATAGTTGCGTTGTAATAGGGTACTAAGTCTTCATGTCTGACTTCGTACTCCCCGCGAATTTGACTGACGATGAGTTTAGAGTCACCGTATGCCTCGAGATTTTTAACGTCAATCTCATCGGCGAGCTGCATCCCGATCAATAGAGCATTGTACTCCGCCACATTGTTGGAACAAGGCCCCGTTAGCGAGACAGCTCGGGGGATCACATAATTTTGTGGGGAGACGAGTATCACTCCTACCCCTGCTACTATGTGTCCCTTCGGGCTTGTTCTTGACGCACCGTCGAAGAAAAGTTGCCATACTTGACTTTCGAACGATGTCTGAGTCTGGTAGACTTCGGCAACTTCATCTGGGAGATCCTCGTAGACTTTGGCTGCCCTCGGATCTGGGTGTTCAGCTAGGAAGTCTGCCACCGCTTGTCCCTTAATGGCTTTCTGCGGCAGAAAGTGCATATCATACTGGGATAGCAACATGGCCCACTTTGCCAGCCGGCCATTTAGTGAAGAAGGCTTTGTCATAAGTAACCTCAGGGGGTTGACTTTTGATATGACATTTATAGTTTGGCCTATCAGATAGTGTCGCATTTTCTGGATAGCGAACACCAGCGCCAAACATTCCTTCTCGATCGGGTTATACCGATGTTCGGCTCCGATCATTGTTCTACTTAGATAGTAGATTGCTTGCTCACGTCCTTCTTCATCATTCTGAGCTAGTAGAGCTCCTAAAGAATGATCCATTGCTCGGACGTACACCAGAAACGGCTTTCCGGATACTGGAGCTGCAAGGACTGGTGGTTGGGTGAGGTATTGCTTGATTTCCTCGAACGCTTGTTGGCAAGCGTCATCCCAAATGAATGAGACACCCTTCTTCATCAGCTTAGCGAAGGGTTGGCATCTTCCGGAGAGGTTTGAGATGAACCTGCAGATGTACGCCAATCGACCCTGTAAACCCCTGAGTTCCTTGAGGTTTCTCGGGGGTTGCATCTCCTGGATAGCGCGGATTTTTTCCGGGTCCAAATGGATTCCTGTGGAAGTCACAACAAATCCTAGGAATTTGCCACTGGCTACCCCCAGGAAGGACTTGGTGGGATTCATCTTCAATTGATGAGCCCGCATGATGTCGAAGACCACCTTCAGATCAGCTATGTGATCTCCTTTAATACGACTTTTCACCGCAATGTCATCAACATAACATTCCACCGTTTTGCGTATTTGCTGATGGAAAATGGCATTCATGGCCCTTTGATATGTTGCCCCTGCATTCTTCAGTCCGAAGGGCATGACGGTGTAGCAATACACTCCTAGAGGTGTTCTGAAGGAGGTATGCTTTTCGTCATCAGGATACATTTTGATTTGATTGTATCCTGAGAATCCGTCCATGAAGGACATTCGTTCGAATCCACAAGTATTGTCAATCATGACATCTGTGATCGGCAATGGGAATTCGTCCTTGGGGCAGGCCTCGTTTAGGTCGCGGAAGTCGATGCAGATCCGGATCTTCCCGTTCTTCTTGGGGACGGGGACGATGTTGGCTACCCAGTCGGGATGCTGTTCTTCCCTGATGAAGCCAGAATCAATAAGTTTTCTGACTTCTGATTGAATTGCCTCCATTATTTCTGGGCGAAACCGTCGCTGTTGTTGTTTGACAGGCTTTACGTCCGAATTGATGTTGAGGCGGTGCATGGCCACTTGAGGATCAAGTCCTGGCATGTCCTCATAATTCCAGGCGAAGACGTCTATATACTCTTGTACAAGAGATATTAAATCCTTCTTCTCCGATGGTGACAGGCTGTCACTTATGAAGATAGGCTTAGGGTTAGCCTCATCTCCTAGATTGATCTGAAAAACCTTGTCTTCTGTGGGTGGTTCACGCTGTTCAAAGCGGGTATCCCAAAGAGCATTTAAATGTTTGATCCAAGGATCTACATCAGATTGGATCATTTCTTCATTTCCATCTTCCAGGTGGCTTGTCGAAACCATGTTCACTGAAAGTTCCTTGAAGATGTTGCCGACACTGACATCTGACTCCCAAGATGATGTGTCTGAAGAGTAATCGTTGCTTGATGATTCTTGAGAATCAGAGGCTGATGGGACCGGAGTCGATACATAGCCCAACCCCCGGCGCGTCCGATGATAATAATCGGGGGCCTTCCCTTTCGGCACAAAGGGTCGAAGTAGCGTTCTCCTTCCTTTGCCAAAGTTCAACCCGGGTCTGTTGGTTAGATCATACCCCATGCATTTCATCATTTTGAGCGCTTTTGGTTCATAATGACTGAGCTGAGGGGATTCCTCCTCACTTTCCGATTCTTCGCGGGGCGTTGGTTCAGTCGTCATTCGCCCGAAAAGGATTGGTTTTTGGCCTTTTCGTCTTGTCGGAACTATGAATATAGATTCCTGCGCATTACCATTATCCTGGTATGTCCCGAAAGATGATTTCACTGGTACATGCAATGATGTCAAAGCATCCATCGCCGACCAGATATCATCGTCTACGTCGGTACTAGTATCCGATGGGATTGAATCGGATGCACACGCAGAAAAATACTCAAAGTCTAAATTCTCATTAATATACCAACCGCCTGCATCGTCGGTGATATTATCAACATCGAGCTTATTAGTGCTCTTTACAAGTGGTTCCAACTTCCACAGGCACTCTTCTTGCTCGGGCTCAGTGTCAGCCTCATTACCAGAGTCTGGCACTTCCAGTTGCGGGGTTTCGTCCACCGGATCCTGATATAGGAGGGAGTCCGTGAAATAATTTTCGACCCCCTTAAACGGATACCTTTCGGCAACCAACGTTTGCACCTTCCCACTCGCGTCAATGTATTTCATGACTTGGTGAAGAGTGGAGGGAACGATGGAGTTGCGGTGGATCCATGGTCGTCCCAGCAGCAGATTGTAGGAAGTGTCGGCATCGATGACGTAGCACGTCACCTCCGACTTGAGGCTCCCAATCTGGCACTTGAGCTTGATCTTCCCCATTGGACGAGTGCCGTTGGCATTGAACCCGTAGATGGTCGTCTGTGTAGGGCTCAGACGGTGGGTAGGGATGCCGAGGTGTTGCATGACTCGGAGGGGCATGATGCTCAATGCGGACCCTAGATCTACCTGAATGCGGTTCACCTCAGATGATCCGATATAACCTGTGAAGTACAGGGGTCGATCATGCTTCCCTTTAACCTGCATATCATCTGCCGTGAAGGTAATGCAGGGAGCATTCTGGGAGGTGTGGAGACAATTCTCTACATCTTCCTTCTTTGGCACCTGGGTCATAAAGACCTCAGCATTTGCCAGAGCTTCTTGTAGAGCCTCCCTGGTCGACTTTGATAGTCTTAGAAGCTCATACAGGGTGATCCGCGCCGGGATGTTGGCCAATTGAGCCAAGACATCAAAGCGGTAAGGCATTGTGGATCCTTCCGCTATACCCTTTTGAAGAGCTCGAGAGAATCGAGTCTCTTTTTGTTTCTCCACTGGTGGCTTCGTGGAGGGCCTAGTTGGCTCTGCAGCCGGTTGTGGAGGGTTTGCCGCCACTTCGCCGTACTGCTTCAAGTAGGGCTGTCCTGAACGAGTCCCCGTCATTGGTTGGTTGGGCTCTGCGGCCAAGACTATTGTTTCCTCTTCTGAATCAGTCAGTGAGGGAACATCATCCTCTGCTTCTCGAGAGGAAGCACATACCACATGGCAGGACGAAGCTTTTGCCTTGCCTTTGGACTTCCTGTTGGTTACAGTAGTCCACTGCTGGCTGTCCGCTAGGTCAGGGTGGACCCACATAATTTCCCCTTGAGGCGTAGGGACGGGTACCAAGCCCTTCTCCTGCTGCTGGTGAGGGTCTGTGTTGACCACTCTTAATTCTCCCTTTGGAATAGGAGTTACCCCCGCAGGTGTTGGAGGTTGTCTCCCGAACTGGAGAACCGACGTCACATTAGCCGTGACCTTCTTCTGCTCTGGTCGGAGCTTTAGCACTTCCGCGTCAATCAGAGCCTGAAGGATGTCCTTGAAGACGTAGCAGCTTTTGGTAGGATGTCCCAACATCCTGTGGTACATGCAGTAGTTGGGATTGTCGGTCTTGCCGACTTCTTCCGGGCGCCTAATTTCAGGGAGCTTCAGTCGGTTGCTCTTGTTGAGTAGCTTGAAGAGCGAATCGACATGTTCCTCCTTGAAGGAATACTGCTTGTTGGCACGGGGTTGGCTTGAAGAGCCACTTGCCTTGGCTGGTTGAGGTTTGGTGGGAGATTTGGTCTCCGTCGCCAAATTATCCTTCCGCTTCGTCTGGAGGGAGGTGTCTGGCGCTCGCCTAGTTGACCTTTCCGGCCTAGGCTTGCCTTCTTCTGCCCTGACGCGGGCAACAATCTCCTCAGCCTGTTCACCTTGTTGGACTAATTGTTTCCAGGTGCGGCTTTCAGCAACTCCTATTTGAGCAAGGAGTGAGGTTTGGAGGTTGTGGCGGCACGTTTCCACCAGGGTGGCCTGGGTCATACCGCTTGGACACCGGAGTGCCACGTTCCGAAATCTTTCCACGAAAGATTTGACGGACTCTCCCTTTCGCTGTCTCGTAGCTAACAGGGTGGGCATTGTGACCTCGGAGTCATCTTCGAAGAAGCGTGTTAAGAACAGCTTCTCCAAGTCGCCCCAGTTCTTGATAGAACCTTCCGGGAGTTTCATGAACCACTCAAAGGCCAACCCTTTCAGGGTGCCGATGAATAGTCGCGCCAGGATGGCGTCATTGTCTACTACATTCCCGGTTTGGGATTTGAAGTAGTAGATGTGCTGGTTGGGTGACCCCTTCCCGTCGAATGCTTGGAGGGTTGGAGCCTTGAACTTAGGAGGGTATGGAACTAAATCCCACTCAGCCGGATAGGGCCGGACCACTCCTACTTCTTGGAGGTCTTTGCGATTGGCAAGGGCCTCGAGGCGTCGTTCCAATTGACTCATCCTCTTAGCATGAGCCTTCTCTGGGCCTTGGTCGCCTTTTACTTGCGACGAGGGTTTGGACGAACTGGAGGTAGATTGCTGCCTCTCTTCAGAAGGTTCGGAAGATGAGCTTCCTCCCTTTCTCCCTTTGCCCTTTGACCTCCTAGGAGGAGATTTCCTCCTGTCTTCCAGCAGTTGTGCAATCGCCTGCTTGAGGGAGTCAATCGACGCTTGCTGAGAAATAATCATGTCCATTTGTGCTTTCTGGACCTGCTCTATACGTCTTGCCGTCTCCTCAGGAGTGCCTGTCATGTAGGCAGAGGTCTCCTTCTCGACGGAAGAGTTCGAAGCCCTTGATTCCGCTACGGCGGAATGAGAATCATTCACTCTAACGCCGTGGGCTAAGGCATTATAGTCAATTGGGGGAATGGCCCCCGTCCGGGTACGAGTGTGTCGATACACTCCTTCCGGTTCAGAGTCAGACTCGGAGTCATCTGAGCCGACTGCAATTTGTTTTCCCTTGCTCCTGCTTGTCATATTTGCAGTGAGCTGGGGTACTCAACGTCAGAGAAGGTTCTCCTTCTGTGGGAGCGTCTTCTTTTAGCTGACGGAGGAATCAGGGTCAGCTGTCTGACCAAAGACTGCTGGTGTACGCCTGATTCGCAACGGCACTCTGAGAGCATGGAGATGAGCCGTTGGCAGCAGCATGATGAAGTGACCTGATTGGCACTTCTTTTCTTCGTCATGTAATCCCTCAAATCCATAGGAGGGGAATTGAAAAGATTAGCCTCGCAACGTCGAAGACGGGAGGCATCCATGTGCTGTGCAGTCTGGACGCAGACTTCAGAGACGCGATTTCCGCGTCTCGGTTGTAGGACGCGCGTCCGGCGTCTCTGTTGAGATGAGACGCGGGTCTCGCGTTGCTGTTTGGTGCGTCCGGGTAGAGGCGCGCGAGAGAGAGTGGGCTGTAGGGCGCCTCGTCTCTGGGCGCGTGCTTCTTGCGTTTGACGAGACATAGAAGCTTTATTCTGGCGTTTGGTAAGTTGGTCCTCAGAGGACTCAACTTGAGGAGTTGCGCGCTTGGACTCAACTTGAGGAGTTGCGCGCTTGGGCCGCCAAACGCGGATCTCACGTACTGGACGTGACGCGGGCAATACGCGAGACTGTACGTCGCGTCCAGCTTCAGTTGGACAACCAACGGTTCCAACTTGCAGTTGACTCGCACGTCTCCTCTGTCGACGCTCAGCATTCCGGTTGCGTCGAGGAGGTGGAGAGAAACCAACAACATCCTGATGTTGAACATCAGGGAGTTTAACCACGCGGGTCTCCTGAGAGACGTTGACACGGGTTTTCTGTGCGCCGGAGTTGGTCGCAACAGCAACTGTGCTTGAGATTGCGCGGGCCTTCTGAGAGGCGTTGACACGTGAGCTTTGCTGGGCACAGTGGGCAACAGCAGCGGCGCCCAAGAGAGCTTCAGGTCGGGCTTCGGGGCCATTCCCCGCCGAGACCCTGCGACAGACGCGGGTCTTTGGGCTCTTGGAGCCAGAAGAGAGAAACTCTTCATACTTCACCTGGTCGAACTCGACGACGAGTGATTCGACCATCTTCCCCTTACGGAGGAGATCATCCTGCGCCACGGCTTGTTCGTCAGTGACAAACGTAGATTCCCCAGCGGAGTCGCCATCTCTTGTTGGACGCGGAAAACTGTAAAAGCGGACTGGAGCAACTTTTCCTTGAATCAGATGAAAAATTACAACAGGCTAATCTTCCGGTTACAAGGGAGGGAGAATATTGAATCTTGAATTCCCCCTTTGTTTAGTGCTGGGTTCTTCGTGTGGCGGTGGAGAGTGAATCTTGTTCTCCGTTGACCAGATGACCGTCAGTACCGTCGAGGAATCTTCTCCTTGGCAGGTAGAGGGAGCAACTCAGCCCCGTCCACCAAAACTCTAAAAGAGAAGGTAGGCGAAGAGCAACTTGTACGCAGCAAGCTGGCTTGAAGAGTCGAGCTCTCTCTCTCTGTTGATGATCTCTCCTTTTTTTTTTATCGCCCAATCCCTATTGCCGATTGCTGATTTCCGATCGCCCCGACCTCATAGTAAACGAGGCTATTTATAGAGGTCCTAGGGGTGAACGTGCCCCCTACAAACGCTCCACAATGAGGGCCAACTTCCCCGCTACATGGGCGGTAACTAACCCACGTGCTTGCTAAAGACACGCCACGATGGGGGCTGATTTCCCTTACGTGTGGGCAGTGATTGGTCCCTTAACCAAGGCGGTTATAACTGAGACGCGGGTTTTAGACCGACGCGCCTTGATGCTGAGACGCGGGTGTCGAGCCAGCGCGCCTTGATGCTGAGACGCGGGTGTCGAGCCAGCGCGCCTTGATGCTGAGACGCGGGTGACAGTCCCTCGCGTCTAGAGCTTGAAACTTTGCTTTTCAATGGCTTGTCCTTCAGTAACTTTTGGACATCCTACAGAAATCTCTTGTTGGACGCGGAAAACTGTAAAAGCAGACTGGAGCAACTTTTCCTTGAATCAGATGAAAAATTACAACAGGCTAATCTTCCGGTTACAAGGGAGGGAGAATATTGAATCTTGAATTCCCCCTTTGTTTAGTGCTGGGTTCTTCGTGTGGTGGTGGAGAGTGAATCTTGTTCTCCGTTGACCAGATGACCGTCAGTACCGTCGAGGAATCTTCTCCTTGGCAGGTAGAGGTAGTAACTCAGCCCCGTCCACCAAAACTCTAAAAGAGAAGGTAGGCGAAGAGCAACTTGTACGCAGCAAGCTGGCTTGAAGAGTCGAGCTCTCTCTCTCTGTTGATGATCTCTCCTTTTTTTTTTATCGCCCAATCCCTATTGCCGATTGCTGATTTCCGATCGCCCCGACCTCATAGTAAACGAGGCTATTTATAGAGGTCCTAGGGGTGAACGTGCCCCCTACAAACGCTCCACAATGAGGGCCAACTTCCCCGCTACATGGGCGGTAACTAACCCACGTGCCTGCTAAAGACACGCCACGATGGGGGCTGATTTCCCTTACGTGTGGGCAGTGATTGGTCCCTTAACCAAGGCGGTTATAACTGAGACGCGGGTTTTAGACCGACGCGCCTTGATGCTGAGACGCGGGTGTCGAGCCAGCGCGCCTTGATGCTGAGACGCGGGTGTCGAGCCAGCGCGCCTTGATGCTGAGACGCGGGTGTCGAGCCAGCGCGCCTTGATGCTGAGACGCGGGTGACAGTCCCTCGCGTCTAGAGCTTGAAACTTTGCTTTTCAATGGCTTGTCCTTCAGTAACTTTTGGACAGCCTACAGCCCCCCTTTTGGGCTTGTATTATCTGAAAATTGTAGTCTCACCTTCTACTTGCCTATTTTATTTATACCTGTTAACTCATAGATGCAAATTTTAAATTTTTTTTAAGAACTCGTAAAGTAACAATCCCCATTTACACTCCTATTTCTCGTTTCGAGTAATATGTACCTTTGTTCCCAAATATGTTTAGCATGAAAAGGTTTGTCCAACTTAAGTTGGATGGTGAGGATGAGGAATTAGGCTTGCTTATTATTTGTACCACTGCGTTCATGGTGCTTAAATGGATGACCGGTTATGAAGAAATCATGCAACCTATCCCTAGGAACATCAGGGACCAGGAGAGACGAATGTACCTGTCACGAGTTATAGAGTCCAGTGACACTATGTGTCACAATATGTTCAGAATGAATAGGGATGTTTTCTTCGACCTTTGTTCCATTAGTAGGATTCGGAGACTCCTTCAAGATTCTGCAAATGTCACTGTGGAAGATCAATTAGCAATGTTCCTACACACTATAGGACATAATGTCCGTAATAGAGTGATTGGAGGGAACTTCATACGTTCTGAAGAGACAATTAGTCGTTATTTTCAACGTACACTTTGGGCAATTGGAGAGCTCAGAAGGGATTACATTTGTGGTCCTAGCACGATGGTCCATGATAAGATTGCCAGCGACAATAGATTCAATGCTTACTTCAAGGTAAATTAAACTTTTTCTACTCAATTATTAATAAATAGAGCGAATTATCAGTTGACTGTCTAACCAATTTTAATTTAACGTCAATAGAATTGTGTCGGAGCAATTGATGGGACACATATCCCTGCTACTCTACCAGTTGCTGAAATTGGACCATTCTACAGAAGAAAAGGGTATCCAACTCAAAATGTCCTTGCAGCTGTTGACTTTGATTTGAAATTCACGTATGTCTTAGCGGGTTGGAAAGGATCAGCACATGATCTCACCGTCCTGCGAGATGCTCTTGAAAGACCACACAGTCTGCATGTCCCCGAAGGTATTTCATACCTATTGCGTGACTCTCACACACTTCGTTATGTTCTATTTGTTTACTGAACAAATCTTAACTGTTTCAAAATTTGCTACTATAGGGAAATATTACCTGTGTGATGCTGGTTACAGTACCAGGCCAGGCTTCTTAGCTCCATATCGCTCAGTTAGGTATCATTTGAGTGATTACAGAGACAGGTTACCCACCAATAATAAGAAGTTATTCAACTATTGTCACTCCTCCCTCCGAACGTCGGTGGAGAGGGCTTTCGGTTCTCTGAAGGGAAGATTTAAGATTTTAACATCTCGTCTGTTCTTTTCATATCGCACACAAGTCGAGATTGTGATGGCTTATTGTATCCTCCACAATTTTATCTTGTCTCAAGGGGAAGATGTTTTCATCCCAACTGAGGGAGAGTGGACTGCACAGAATCTAGCAGAAGGGAGAAGAACCCGTAAATAGCTTCGAGAAGAGGCCAATGCTTGGGTTCAAATGAGAGAAGAAATTACCCAGCGCATGTGGGCTGACATGCAAAATTGACTTTAATATTAATATCCAACTTTAGCTGTGCTATGTTATGTAACCATGCTGATATGGTGCCAACTACAAACTAATGTCTCCTAGTTTTACTCTAGTAACCAAGGCTGGTGTTTAGCCTTATTTCATGTTAACATAATCCTTGAATGTATACACTATTGTAGCTATATTATCTGACATTTTCCTTGCAGATAATGTCCGAAAATGAGTACATGTTTGAAAATGATGTAGCCCCATCTACTGGTGGTAAGAAGAAGAGGAAAACAGGTGGGAAAAACCAGCGCTGGACAGAGCCAGCAAGTATTTTCCTCATTGAGTTCATGGCAGGGCTGCTACGTGACGGAGTGAAGGGGGGCTTGAACGTAATAGCAGCCAACGAAATTAAGAACAAGTTTGATATGGCGGTCTCTGACAAACACGTCTACAATCAGTTGCGCGCTTGGAAGAGCAAGTGGAGTCGAATATGTACTTTAAAGACTCTAAGCGGTTGCGTTGTGTGGAAACTAGAGATTCGCACTATTGAGATGCAAGAAGCTGTTTATACGGAATATATCAAGGTAACAAGATAAATGACTTTCACTTCTGCATCTTCACCATCAATTTTCTTAAGTAAGGTCTAATATAAATAACATAATGAGTACAGGTTCACCAAAAAGACAACCCTTTTCTCAACCAGCCAATTGAACACTACGACGAGATGTACATCCTTTTTGGTGGTGATAGGGCCAAAGGAAGGTTTGCACTGGATGATGGCCAATCATTTGTGTGTCCAATGCAGAACGACATTAGAGGGGGTTCCTTCAACACTGGTTCCCCACCTGAGGCTACTAAGTCCACAGACCTCCCAGAGAGCATATATGTGTCCCAACGCTCCAAAGGTAAAGGCAAGAGGAAGGACGTTGAGCTGGAGATCATGGGATCGTTTGCAGATTCTTTTAAAAAATTTGCCAATACCATCTACGATAAGCGAGAAGAAGATAAAAAGGTGGTTGCACAGTGCTACGAGCAGCTGCGTTCAATGGTGGGGACAGATTATCAGTACTACATCTTCAATGAAGATGAGGTCACTGCTGCTTTTGATTATTTCGTGAAGAACCCCAACATCGTAGCTGGTTTCCTTAGTAGGAGGACTGACGCGGAGAAGGCAGCATGGTTATATCGATTCACGAGGAAGAACAACATTGACTGACATTAAAGTGGGAGCTCGTGGTCCTCCTTCTACCCTTAACCGCTGAACTCTTTTATGCACCCCTCTTATTTGCACCCCTTCCTTTACATGGATATTTATGTTATGTTAGTTTAAGACGATTGCCATAGGCAATCAGGACACCCATATTTATCTTCCTGATTGATTGCTTGTTAGTTCGTGGATGGCGCTAGGCCATCCACAATTTGAGACTGTTTTATTTTAGACAGCACGCTATTGGACTGTTTATGCTTCTTATTAATTATGTCCTTTTGCTTTGTTTTTTGGCTGATATTATTTGGTTTATGTAGGCAGTTAAATTTGTTTCAAAGGCAATGATTATCTGAAGGGGTAGGAGCCTTAACGAGTCTCTGCAATGACGTGTAGAGTGCGTAATGGATTGCAGCCGTTAAAGTGTGGTACACGAGCGGTGTGGCTCCATTCACGCATTCGCAGTTGACCATCATGGATGTGGAGGAGAGGACTGTCAAGGCCTCCCCACTTAAATTACCTCTTCTAAAATCTGAGCCTCTTGCACTTGCCATTTCCGTTAAATAGGAGGAAGAGAAATATTCAAAGAGGTTCTTGGAATTGTGTCTGATTGGTTGCCAAATGCAAAACATTTGTAAAGTTACACTATTTTTCTATTTGGTTACAGCTGCTATTCCAGTCCAGTTTGCAATTCCAACCTTGCATGGAAAATCATAGAACGTGGACTGCCCGGGTCCCTAGCATTGAGAGCCTTCCATCAGAAGGCTCTATAAAGGCTGCTAATGCCTTTACTGTCATTACCTCCCCCCTCTCATGTCTCTCCTTCTCCGATTGCTATTCTCTAACAGTAGCTTGATTGCCATGTGGAACCGCCATTGCCTCAGGTAACCTACACATTTTTTATCTTTGCAAATCTAATATAGATGTTGTAGCCTCTCAACAGAGGCAACTGTTGATACTCCTGATAAAGCGACTGCTCTGGTAGTAATCTGCTATTTCATGCTTACCAATTACCTATCTTTCATGTCTGGGTCCTCATGGAAAATAGCTTGTTGTTCATATTGTCTTGTTGTGCTCTTCCTTGTTGGTTACTGATCTAATTTTCATTTGTCTTTCAATGCTGTTCATATCTGATCTCAGGTTGGCCGGTAATGTTGGTTAACTCCAGGTCCCTGATGGCCTGCTTGTTCGTAGTGCTTCAACTGTTAATCTATTCATTTGCTAATTCATTGATCTGTTGCTTCATGGTTTTATTTTATTAACCTGGGTTCCTTGAAAAGCATACTCCTATTGTGATGGGTTGTGATGATGCACATGTAGAATTATAATGCGAGTATTGCATGTTAGTTTGGGAACCCTTGAATTTAGGTTTGCTGATCAGGTTGGACAACTCAGTGATTGAAACCCCTATCTTGGAGGCAGGCTGGATGTTAATCATCTTGAGGCACTACCTCTCTGTTACCTATATCAAGTTGGAAGCCCATTCTGTGCAATCCCTACATCATATGGAGCTATTAATATAGCATCTACAGTGTCTTCTGAGCCCTAAAATCAAATACATTGACTTATTTCAAGTTCACAGAAGCGTCCAATAAAGCAGTTTGATTTGTAACCTCTTGGCCACATGTGTTTCTTCTTTTCTACATTTGAATTACAGTTATTTGCAGGAAAACATTGAAGTTTAGACTTTGCACAAGGTGCTTCTAATATTACGGCCCTTCAGGTATTGTGCCTCCTCTGCTATAAACTTTGTCATTAGTTATGTCCTGCTCCGCAGATTTATTTTTATGAACTAATATTTATATTAATATTTCTATCGTCACAAAGAGTAAAATTGTTGGAGCCGCCCGGCCTCGACTGAATAGAGGAAATGTTGACGATGCCTTTATTGTATGTCATGTTAATCCAGGACATCATCAGGATGCGAAGATTGAACTCTCATTTTAGTTGATTAATATATATATATATATATATATATATATATATATATATATATATATATATATATATATATATATATATATATATATATATATACCGTAGATGTTTATACTTGATGTCCATGAGGGGAGGGGATATATTGACTCATTTTTTTATTGAGTCAGATATTGTTTTTTTATTGAAATACAATTGATGTATCATTAATAGATAATTCTGAAGGTTCATCTTGTGCTAGTTACAGTACTAATGTATACATGCACATTACAGCATAGAATGTTATTATATTGGTTTGAAATTCTATCATACACTTGTTTACTACAGAAAGCTATCATGTACTTGTTGGGATTGGTTTCCAACAAATAGTCCCACATCGGCGTGACTTGGGGATGATTTTTGGTATATAGGATTTGTGCAATTCATTATAGCATGTTTGATACGCCGCAAACCGTCGTAAGTCGTAAAACTTCATTTTCATTTAGTGGTGTTTGTTTCGTTAAAAATAACCCAAAAAATATTAATTCATTATAATAATATTATAATTGTACTTTTTTGTTCACATGAGTTCATTATATTTTTACTTTGTTCATTTTCTTATAATTTTAGAATACTTATGTTTTATTAGTATTCTGAAAGTGCTATTAATATTATATAGATTTTTTTCAAATTTATTATTATATATCCGGTTAATATTTTCGTCTTATATATACGAATTAAACTCATTCTTTATTAAAAATAATGTTAGAAATAAAATTTTCAGATTAATAATATTTTATCTCAAAGTTGTTAATACAATTTAATTTAGCATATTACATTTATTTTAATCGTATTTAACATAACATAATCACTGCTACGGTGTTTGTGGTCAACTTTTCACTTACATTTTTATATTACCAACCAAACACCGTAAAACGCAATATACTTTCTCATTTACAATTCCACTTTACCAACCAAATACCGTAAAACACAATATACTTTCTCATTTACAATTTCACTTTACAAACCAAACACCGTAAATCACAATATACTTTACCATTTTCACATACTTTATTAACCAAACACTGTAAAACACAATATATTTTTCATGCTACAGTTCATTTTTCCCACTCTCATTTTACGACTTACGATTTGTGACATTTTGCGGCGAAACAAATAAGCCCATAGAGAAATATAATAACACAAACTAAATATGATTATAAGAATGTAAAGAGCAAGTATGAGTACAAATAGAGCAATAAAAGTAGAAGTCATAGTAAGAGACAAGGTAATCGCAAATATAAGACGTTTGTTTCGAGGTTCGACCAACTTGCTCTACGTCCTCCGCCTTCACCACATGAAGGATTTCTATTATCCACCAAGGATCACCACAAAGTTACCACCTACAAAGTTACCACCTACAAAGTCTACACAAGACCTGTAGTACACAACTCTAATCCTTCAATCCTTTACACAAGAGGTAGAAATAAGACAATGAGTTTACAAGCTCTTGTGACCACAAAGACGATAAACACTCTCTTTACAATTTTCTAAAGTTTTGAGTGAAGAAATGAAGCTCAAGAAGTTTGTGTAAGAGAAAATTCAGTTGAACAAATTGATCTTCAGAGCTGAAAACTTGCAGAGATTGATTTAAAATTTAGAGCTATTGAAACTTGAACGAAAAATTTTGATTTTTCTTTAAAGAAACTTTGATTTCAAAAAATTGTATAAAAACTTGTTATCTCACCCTCTATAATGACTCATATATATAGGCAATAGGTAAATATCATTAGAGGTAAAATCTGGTATTAATCTAAGTGATTAAAAACCCAAAAAGGCAAAAATACTCGTTGAAAAACGTCAGAAATTAAAACAGATTCAAAAATTTGTCGTTACTGTAGCAGAGACAGCTTTTCGATTGACTGGCCGGTCAACCGGCAAGCTAGTCTAAAAGCTAGCCGTTGGCCGTCAGTCAACCGAAACAAAGAAAAAGTCTTGAAAAATAGTCCGGTCGACCGATCGGTCGATCAAAGTATCAAACAGAAGGCAGTTAAGGTTTGACAGTCGACTGGTCGATCGATCGACAAACATACACAAGCAGACTGTGCATAAACAGTCGACTACTCAGTCGACTGGCCGCAGTCCATTTACTTTGCACATAGGGCGGTTGATCGATCGATCTGTCGACTGACCTATCCCAAAAACCATATTAAGGATAGTTTTTGAAATAGAATTCATTTTTAAAACAATTTATATACGTATAAAAATAGTTTTGGAAAAATATAGGCTTTAAAATACATGTACACAAGTGGACAAAATATTTGAGAAAATATTTGACATGTATCAATAAACATTTTGTAAAGTATGCTCAATAACCAAAAACTAGGCATTGAAATCTTTTGTGTGTGTAGTACTTTTTGAGCATCAATTCAATCACCAAAATTTAAATATTCTAAGTTCTTATTTAGGGTTACTCTATCTTCAAGTTTTCATAAAGAGGGCTTCTCCAAAATCCACGCTTTAATTTTTCGAGCTTGAATCCTATTCTTGAATCAACTTGGTCACTTCAAAACCTTCCTTTAGAGGAAGAATGGAACACAATCTATCTCTTGAACCCTATAAACTTAAAAACACTTGAACTTGATTAGTACCTTATGAAAGCTCCTCCGAAAATTACGCTTATATGTCAAGTTTAATCATACATGACTAAAAGATATAGCAATAATAAGCAAGTAATATGCATATAAATATAAGTTTTGTAATATAGAACATTATGCATAAACAGGCCAACTTCTTCCATGCCTTCAACTACCAAAATAAGTATGCAATAAAGAATATGATACTAATAATTAAACATTGCATACAATATGGAATGGATAAGAGGTACCTGCATGAAAATCTTAAACAAATAACTCAATCTCAAACCGAAATACTTCTTCCCTTTTTGTCATACATCAAAAAGAGATATACCATTCCAAATAAAAAAAAGAAAAAAGTCACTTGAAAATTTACATGATACAAATTGAAAAGAAAACTTAACCCAATCGAAAATTTTCATGAAAAGTGATATAAACTTTATAAAATAAAGGAAACTCATAAACTTAAAATATCATGTATCCATCATGCAAACATTTAATTCGCCACAAGTGAAAAAAAAATCTATTATAGTCAAGAAGTTTAGTAAAAATATTGGCCAATTAGAAATTGGCAGAAATATAATCAATTTCAATATCTCCTTTCTCATAATATTATCTAAGAAAGTGATATTAAATCTCTATATACTTGGTCTTACTATGTTGATTTACATTCTTCCCTCATATAAATGGTACTAATATTATCATAAAATATTTTAATATGATTATAATGCAAATCATAATCAAAGAGAGTATGTTTAATTCAAAAGACTTGTGCACAACAAGCCCCGACAACAACATACTCCGCCTTGGCGATTGAGAGGGATACAAAATTTTATTTCTTGAAAGGCCATAAAATGAGATAATTTTCAGGAAATTGATAAGTTCCTCTAATACTCTTTCTATCCACTCTACAACCGGCTAGTCGACATGCGAATAACTCATAATAGAAAATTGCCGTTCTTCAAATACCACAAGCTCATTCCAATAGTGTCCTTAAGATATCTAGTAATGTATTTTACCACAATCAAATGAGACTCTTTAGGACAAGATTGAAATCTAGCATACAAACAAATACTTAATATAATGTCTGGCCTACTAACCGGCAAGTAAAGTAAATTACTAATCATACTACGATAGAGTTTAATGTCAACTTTTCTTGATAAGTTTGGTTGTGGTAGCCATAGAAGTTTTGCAAATCTTCGCATCTTCTAACTCAATTTCTTGATAATCTCTCTTGTATACTTGGTTTGATTGATGAAGATTTCATCACTCCTTTTCTTGATTTGGAGTCCAAGGAGATAGTTGAGCTCTCCTATCATGCCCATTTAAAATTCTTCTTTCATGCATGATTCAAAATTCTTACAAAGTTTTTCAGTAGTAGATTTAAAAATGATATCATCAACATAAATTTGTACTATCAAAATATCATTATCAACATGCTTTGTAAACAAAGTAGTTACAACTTTGCCTTTAACAAAATATTTTTCAATAAAAAACAACTAAGTCTTCATACTAAGCTCTTAGAGCTTGTTTAAAACACGCAAAGCTTTTTCAAGTTTGAAAACAAAATCTCGATATGTAGGATCAACCATCCCAGTGGGTTGTTCAACATACTCCTCATCTTCAATAAAATCATTCAAAAATGTACTTTTAACATCCATTTAAGAAAACTTAAATTCTTAAATGAGACAAATGCAAGGGTCATCTGAATGGCTTTAGGTCGTGTTACAGGTGCAAATGTTTCCTCAAAATTGATGCCTTTGATTTGGGTGTAACCTTAGGCCACTAGCCTATATTTATTCCTAATTACATTACCCGACTCATCTAACTTATTCTTAAATATCCATTTAGTGTCAATAGTTGGGCTATCATAAGGCCTAGGAAAAGGTGCCAAACTTGGTTACACTTAAATTGATTTAGGTCTTCTTTCATTGCAAGTAACCAACTTGTCGCCCTCGGTCTTGAGGATATTATTGGGCTCAATGTGTGGAATGAATGCAAAATGACCACATATATCTTACAGTTTGGAGCAAGCAGTTAGCCCCTTGGATACATCACCGAAGATGAGATCTTTGGGATGACTTGTTGGGTATCTCCAATCCTTTAAAAGTGGTTGAGTTTTCTCTATTTCAACATCTTGGACTTCATAGTTTGCATCATCCTTTGGCTTATCTTCCTCTCCTTGTGTCGGTGAGTCTTTCAAAGAAATCTTCTCCATATCTTCACCTAATGAATCAATCTCTACAACATTCTTCATAAAGCATTAGATTCCTTAAATATAACAGGCATAGACTCTTTAATAGTCAAAGTTGACCTATTGAAGACTCTATAAGCCTACTTGTATTAGAATTGTTGGTCCAAAGGTCCATAACTCTAGTATTAATGAGAATTAACTCATATAGTTATAGTACTAATGATCTTGTGTTTATATAGTTTTAGTTTTCTATCAAGATCTTGTTGGCCCAAAGGCCTTCCACCCTAGTTTTGATAATGATTAACTCATGTAGTTATGTTTACTAATAATCTTGTGTTGTTTAAGTTTCAGATCTTTAGCAAGATATTAGTTGGTGATTAGCTTCAACAAAGGTGTTTAGAAGCTTTTCATGGTGATTCCAGGGCCAAAGCATCAAGATCATACATTGCCTAGCCCATGGATGGAGTTTTGGAGCAAGTTAACTTGAAGATGAAGATCATCAAGAAGACTTAAGTATGCATAGTTTAGATAGTGTGTTTTAGATCCATTTATAAAGCTTAGTATAGTTGATATGCTCAAGTGCACAAACACACACGTTTTCATGTTTTGAAATTGGTTTTCATGAATAGTAGATCAAAACAAGTTTAAATGGTTTTTATGTATATTAGATGTGTTCAATATACATACATGCTTACCTTCCTATACAAACTTATTTTGACTATCTTATTCATGTATTGAAAAATCAAGTTTGATAAAAATACAAGTTTTGTTTTTGATAAAATTTGCAAGACTCAAAAATGGATTGATATGATTGATATATGTCTTGAAATTTTTATCACTTGTTTGTGTTTTAATATAAAATATTAAAACAAGTTTTGTGGATTTTTAGAAGACTTAAAAGATTTTTCAAAATATTTTTAAACTATTTTTCTGACCCAGTTTTCTGTTCCAGGCTTCAACCAGTTGACTAAGTCAGTTTATTAGTCGACTTGGGCTGAAGTCGGTCGACCGGGCCGGTCGACCGACGTGCACAGATCTGTGCACGTTTGGTAGCTCTGTGATGGTCGACCCGGGCGGTTGACTGGGTCTGAGAGCAGTGCTCTCTGTTTGTTTGGGTCGACTGTGCCGGTCGACCGTGTTTGCCCAACGGTCACATATCTGACCGTTGGCGATCGACCGGGCCGGTCGACTGGTAGCCTGTCAGGCTGCCACATCAGCCTAACGGCTAGTTTTCTGTTTGGGCTATAAATACCCCAACTCTTGGGGTTTTAGCCAAGATTTTTAGAGCTAAAAATTCCTGACTTCTTCAGTATTTTAAACAAGTTTTGAAAAGAGTTTTTGTGCTAAAAAGATTTCATCTTTATTGTTTTTAAGGGTTTTTAGAAAATCAAAGAAAATAGGAATTTGGGATATTTGTATTGGTTTTCATTCTCTATCTTTTACAAGAGTTTTTCCAAGTTTTTTCTTTGTTGCTTGTTTACAAAAACACCTTGATTCCACACTTGAGCTATCATCTATCCTAATCTATTAGGATCTTTTGTTTTGTGAAAAAAGAGAAAAGAAAGAGAGATTGTTTGTGGTCTTTGGAACCACTTGTTGTAAACACCCTTGCTCTTTGTGTATCCCTCTTTGGTAGAGGTGATCGGGTGATTGGTTTACTCCCTCTAGTGAGAGGTGGAGTTTGGTTGTAAACCCTCTTCGGTAGAGGTGTTTGTTGGTTGTTTGGCTACAGGCCTACCCCTCGGTTGTGAGGTGGTTGTTTGAGAGAGGAGTTCGGTACTCCCTTGTTGTACAAATCCTTCTCGGTGAAGGTTCCCACGGTGGGAGTCCTCGGTGGACATTATAGTGGATTGGAAATCGTACACGATGGTGTAGGCGGGGATGTAGAGCAAGGTGCTCAAACCTCAAAACATATCATTGTGTTTGCGTTTGATCCACTTGTCTCTCTAACTCTCTCTCATTTATTTGTGCAAAGCATCATACCTCATTCATATCATATTTGCTTGTGTTGAGCATAACTCATATTGTCATATCATATCTATTTGCTTGCATTGTGCCTTGCATATTTCATATTGCTATATCATCTTATATGCTTGGTTGTTTGTGTGTGCCTCACTTGTACTTAATCAACAAGAGCTTCACATAGCACCTCAACCCATTCAAGGGGAATCAAGAGGAGTTAGTCCAGAGCCCTTCACGGGGAATTCGGCTACACTTGTTGATTGTATTAAGTGTGTTGCAAAATTTGCATTAGCTTCCGCATTTAGCGCATTTAGTTTATAGATTAGCGCTTACACCTATTCACCCCCCCTCTAGGTGTTTTTCAATTGGTATCAGAGCTAGTGCTCCTGATACTTAGGCTTAACATCCTAGGAGTAAGATCCATTTGTTTGCTAATCTTGTTTGCATTTGTTTGTTTGCACACATTTAGTTTGCCCTCATGGATAGCCCTCCTATGTTTGACATTTCTAGACTTGAGATTTGGAAGGTTATGATGAGTAGCTATTTGAGGACCCTAGGTTTGCATGTCTTTCTTGCGGCTACCAAGAGATGTTATCTTGGTGATCGCAATCATATAGGGGCCAATGCACAAGCCCTTGAGGCCATTAGAAGCACATTGCCTAAAGATTATTTTATGCTTGCTTCTAACTTTGATTCCGCATTTGCAGTGTGGAATATGTTGACAACCACCATAACCTCCAAGCTTCAAACGCCTATCCAACAAGAAGAGGAAACTAGTGGAGAATCCGAGCCACAACAATGCTATACGGTCCAAGGGAATTACTCTCTTGAGGTACATTCGGAATCTCAACTAGATAGTAATGATTGTGCTAGTTCTTCAAATGATTATGTTGATCCCCATGCTTTGAATGAAGAACTATCTATTGTTTATGAAAAACTAATATAAAAATACAACCTTTTGAAAAAGAAGACTTGTGTTTTAAATAAAGAAAAAGAAAATTTGTCTTCTAAGCTTAACATGGTTTTGCAAGAGAAGGAGGAGATTTCTAATGAAAAGGATTCATTGAAATCTCAACTAGACCTTACATTAAAAGAAAATGAATTTTTAAAATCTAAAAATGATTGCCATGATCTTTTGAAGAAAAATGAAAATTTGTCTTCAAAAGTTGATTTTGTTTTAAAAGAAAATAATTCTTTAAAAAAAGAAATTGATTTTATTTCAAAAGAATTAGAAATTTGTTTAAATAAAAATAAATCATTGGAAAATGATATTGTTTCTCATGTTTGCTATGCTAGGGTAGTTTCACACACTCCACCCATTGCATGCTCCACTTCTTCTTCTAAGATTAACAATAATATATCCATACTTAAGAAGAGTGTAGATTGTTTGGGCTCCACTTTGAGCCAATGTGTTGTTGGGCATACACGTTTGGAAACTTTGTTTCGAAAGAAACAAGTTTCATCTATTCATGCACACCCTCCACGGCATACACATGCTCCTCACGGACACCATCACACTATGTATGCTCATGTGTACACTTGTACACATTGTGGACGTAAGGGCCACCTTGCTAAATTTTGCTATGATAGAATACAAGTTGATAATTTAGCAAAGAAGTTTGTTTGGGTTAGAGAAGGTACTAACCCCCATGGACCCAATAAGAGATGGGTACCAAAGACTACCCCTTCTTTATTTAATGTAGGTGTGGGCTCTCACATGACATGAGAGTAGCGGTACCTTGGAGTGGATGCGTTCCGTACTTAAAGAATATCAATTGGATGCATCACTTTCAAGGGAAGTTTGGTGGAGAGGACCACCATGTTTTAGAGACAAGGAGAGTTGCCTTCTAGGTTTTGGTAACGATTCCTAACTCCTATTTATTGCTTACATGCTTTTAATATTCATGGTTTATAGCATGTGATTAGTATGAAAATGCCATGATAATTAGATTCTTGACATACATGTATAGTATTTTGAGACACACATGCTTATATGAACCTATACTTAGTGTTCTCACTTTTGTTTAAGCTATAATGTACATCATGAATTTAATACATGTGAATTTACATAGTAATCATGTTTAAGTTTATCATGTTGATTTTTATCTTGTTTTTGATGCTTTGAATATATGTTTAAGTGTTAGTTTTCATTAAGACTAGGTATATACTTGTGCATATAGTGGGCCACAAATAAATCTATATATGTTTGGGCTTGATTGCTTATTTGAACCCATTAGATGTGCTAGTATAGTCTAGATTTGATGATTCATGCATTTTAAACTTGTATTCCTATTTTTGGATTGTGTGTTTTACATTTCATGTATATGTTTGTATTGCCAAACTTTAAGATATACATGTACCCCTTGAGTCATTTGCCTTTCATGCAAATCTATATATATGAACTCAATTGTGTTTAGGGATATGTATGTATACTTATTGTGTTGACAATTCATACATATACCTTGAAATGAAATTTGTTTTGGGTGAAAATTTAGTTTTTTCTTGATTTTGTGTTTAATTGTTTAACTTCATGAATATGTCCATTTTATCCAAATTATTAGATATACATGAATATCCTTTTGAGCCACGTGCCTTCATTCATATATCTTTGTGGACTCGTTGTGTTTGGATATGTATGTATACTTTAATTTGTATAAAACATACGTATACCTTGAAGATTAAATAAGTTTTAATGATTTTCATGTTTTCTTGTTTTAAAGGAATATTGAGCTTAATTGAAAATTTCATAATACCATGTCACACATTACTTGTACACTCACCATTTTTTAAATATTTCTCATGAGTATGTTTTCATGAGCATGTATGGACTTTATTGAATATTGAGTGTTTTAAGTGCTATGTGATTTACATATGTTTTATGAAAATTATTCTTAGTTTATTCCTTGCTTGAAGGATTTCGTACTAGTTTAAAAGATTTTCCATTTAACTAGTTACGGTATTCTTCTTTTGGTAGAGTTTTTCAAACGTACTCTATTTTCAAACCTATTTTTGAAAACCCCTACCCTTACGGGAGGTTGGATGGGAGTCCATGCCTTGTATGTTTATATTGAAAATCATTTTAAACTTGTGCATGAGATGGGAGGATGGATGGGAGATCATGTTCATGTATGCTTTAAAATGAAAATCTTTTAAAACTTGAACCTTGATTGGGAGGTATAGTTATATGAGTTATACCATGCTTTTATTGTTATGTCAATTGGTATCATTGAACTCTTTCAATTGGTATCATTTTGATCTTTTTGTATACTCATATGTTTATTGTGTATGTATATTTTCAATTGGTATCATCTATTGGTGATTGGTACTCATTCTATTTCATACACATATATATGTTTTATTTGTGCTATTATATTTCTATATCTTAAGCACAAATTTTGTTTATGCTAGAGCTTGAGCTTCAACTTTATTTCAATTGATTTAGTTTCAATTGGTATCTTATTTCAAGCCTACGCATAGCTTTTGTTGGTATTTCATAAAGGGGGAGAAAATTCGTTTTTCATATTTCAATTGGTACTTGTATTTTCACTCCCTTACTTTATGATAGAAAATAGTCATTGTTTATTTGGTTTAAAAAGAAAAATACTATCTTTTAATATCAATATGTCTTGTGTTTTAAATTGGTATCTAAAAATTTTGTGTTTAAAGAAAAATACAAAAGTTTTGATTTATATTGACTATATGCAAGGAGAACTTAACATCTCTTCTACATATAGATTCATGATGAGTGTATCTTGTATTGAAGAGCTTAACATCTCTTCTTTATGTGGTACACGTGTATAGGGGGAGCTTCACATCTCCTCTTATGCATTACATAATGTGTGTTATGTGAATTAGGGCTTAACATCCCTCTTTCATGTAATGCATATGTGTAGGGAAGCTAACTTAGCGTCTTCCTCTTCATGAATGTATATAGCATATAACATTTATTGATCTTTGTTTATTTTCAATTGGTATCAAGATGCTTCATTGACATATTTTCAATTGATATCCTAATTGCTTGTCACCCCTTATTGACCTTGTTTTTGTTTTTAGACAAAAAGGGGGAGAACATTGTTTTATTATTTTGATTGACAAAAAGGGGAGAAAGATTTTTACCCCTCATTTTATTGTTTTGATTGTTTACCCCTTTGTTGATGATTGACAAAAAGGGAGAGAATAATTTAGTTTATATATGCATACCTATGTTTTTGCATATCCTATGTTTTTGCATATATTAAGTTTAATTGGTATCTAGAGCATCTAGTGTTTTTGTTAATGTTTTATTAATTTAATTGGTATCTAGAGCTTCTAGAACATGCTTATGTGTTTTATGCATGTTGATGCATACATGTTTATGTACATTCATTGCATATCTTTTGTTTATTTGTTTATGCATGAGTTAAGGGGGAGCTTCTTTGAAGCTTAACTTTAATCCATGCATATATAACTCCATGAGTTTTGTCATCATCAAAAAGGGGGAGATTGTTGGCCCAAAGGCCTTCCACTCTAGTTTTGATGATGATTAACTCATGTAGTTATGTTTGCTAATAATCTTGTGTTGTTTAAGTTTCAGATCTTTAGCAAGATATTAGTTGGTGATTAGCTTCAACAAAAGTGTTTAGAAGCTTTTCATGGTGATTCCAGGGCCAAAGCATCAAGATCATACATTGCCTAGCCCATGGATGAAGTTTTGGAGCAAGTCAACTTGAAGATGAAGATCATCAAGAAGACTTAGGTATCCATAGTTTAGATAGTGTGTTTTAGATCCATTTGTAAAGCTTAGTATAGTTGATATGCTCAAGCGCACAAACACACACGTTTTCATGTTTTAGAATTGGTTTTCATGAATAGTAGATCAAAACAAGTTTAAATGGTTTTTATGTATATTAGATGTGTTCAATATACATACATGCTTACCTTCCTATACAAACTTATTTTGACTATCTTATTCATGTATTGAAAAATCAAGTTTGATAAAAATACAAGTTTTGTTTTTGATAAAATTTGCAAGACTCAAAAATGGATTGATATGATTGATATATGTCTTGAAATTTTTATCACTTGTTTGTGTTTTAATATAAAATATTAAAACAAGTTTTGTGGATTTTTAGAAGACTTAAAAGATTTTTCAAAATATTTTTAAACTATTTTTCTGACCTAGTTTTCTGTTCCAGGCTTCAACCAGTCGACTAAGTCAGTTTATTAGTCGACTTGGGCTGAAGTCGGTCGACCGGGCCGGTCGACCGACGTGCACAGATCTGTGCACGTTTGGCAGCTCTGTGACGGTCGACCCGGGTGGTCGACCAGGTCTGAGAGCAGTGCTCTCTGTTTGTTTGGGTCGACCGTGCCGGTCGACCGTGTTTGCCCAACGGTCACATATCTGACCGTTGGCGGTCGACCGGGCCGGTCGACCGGTAGCCTGTCAGGCTGCCACATCAGCCTAACAGCTAGTTTTCTGTTTGGGCTATAAATACCCCAACTCTTGGGGGTTTTAGCCAAGATTTTTAGAGCTAAAAATTCCTGACTTCTTCAGCGTTTTAAACAAGTTTTGAAAAGAGTTTTTGTGCTAAAAAGATTTCATCTTTATTGTTTTTAAGGGTTTTTGGAAAATCAAAGAAAATAGGAATTTGGGATATTTGTATTGGTTTTCATTCTCTATCTTTTACAAGAGTTTTCCCAAGTATTTTCTTTGTTGCTTGTTTACAAAAACACCTTGATTCCACACTTGAGCTATCATCTATCCTAATCTATTAGGATCTTTTGTTTTGTGGAAAAAGAGAAAAGAAAGAGAGATTGTTTGTGGTCTTTGGAACCACTTGTTGTAAACAACCTTGCTCTTTGTGTATCCCTCTTTGGTAGAGGTGATCGGGTGATTGGTTTACTCCCTCTAGTGAGAGGTGGAGTTTGGTTGTAAACCCTCTTCGGTAGAGGTGTTTGTTGGTTGTTTGGCTACGGGCCTACCCCTCAGTTGTGAGGTGGTTGTTTGAGAGAGGAGTTTGGTACTCCCTTATTGTACAAATCCTTCTCGGTGAAGGTTCCCTCGGTGGGAGTCCTCAGTGGACATTATAGTGGTTTGGAAATCGTACACGGTGGTGTAAGCGGGGATGTAGAGCAAGGTGCTCGAACCTCGAAACATTTCATTGTGTTTGCGTTTGATCCACTTGTCTCTCTAACTCTCTCTCATTTATTTGTGCAAAGCATCATACCTCATTCATATCATATTTGCTTGTGTTGAGCATAACTCATATTGTCATATCATATCTATTTGCTTGCATTGTGCCTTGCATATTTCATATTGCTATATCATCTTATATGCTTGGTTGTTTGTGTGTGCCTCACTTGTACTTAATCAACAAGAGCTTCACATAGCACCTCAACCCATTCAAGGGGAATCAAGAGGAGTTAGTCCAGAGTCCTTCACGGGGAATTCGGCTACACTTGTTGATTGTATTAAGTGTGTTACAAAATTTGCATTAGCTTCCGCATTTAGCGCATTTAGTTTATAGATTAGCACTTACACCTATTCACCCCCCTCTAGGTGTTTTTCAGATCTTAGTAGGTGCTTAGCTTCAACAAAGGTGTTTTGGAGCTAACATATGCAGATTCAAGAGCTCGCACGTCAAAATGGCATCTAACACTCGGTTGGAGTCAAGCTCTTTGGATCGTGTTTCGATCGAATTGGCTTGGAGAAAGAGTTCTACAAAAAGACTTCAGTTTATATTTAGTTTAGTTATGTTTAGATCTTATGCAAAGAAAGACTAGTGTTGATATGCTCAAGTTCACATACACACAAATTCAATACGTTTGGTTTTTGGTTTAACCGGTTTTAGATTTCGAATATACATATATATGATTTTTATGAATAGATAGAATCAAAACAAGTTTACATGGTTTAATGTATATTGGATTTCATCTATATACATCTATATTTCATATATTTAGAAAAACTTATTTTAATGATTCTATTTTATGGTTTAGAGTTTTGTAATTAACAAAACTTATTTTGAATTTCATGTCAAAAAATATAGATATATCATTTATATGTGTATTGGATTCTATCCATACACTCTATGCTTTAAATATGTTCAATATCATGTTTTTGTATTTATACAAGTTTGAGAAAAATCAGATTTTCATTTCAAAATTTAGTTTTCAGAAAATACCGATTTTGTATTAAAGCTTAATTTCTATATCATAAAAATAGTTCAAATAGTTTGTAATATGTGTTGGTCACACATATTTATTCTTCAAATATTTATAAGAATCTATTTTGTAGAATTTATGAGAATTTATATGATTTTATAGAAGTTAAAATGACTAAGCTTCAAGTCCTTTAATCCCAGCCGAGCCTGCTGGCGGTCGACCGGACCGGATGGTCGACCGATGTGCACAAGAACATGCACAAGGCTAGCCTATCGACCGGGCGGTCGACTGACTGTAACTGCCCAACTCTCGTGTAGCACCGGTCGACTGGACGATCACCGACAAGCTAGTCTCTGTCGATCGGGGGGTCAGGGAGCCCCAACAATCAGAAATATGACCGTTGGATAGTCGATTGGCCAGTCGACTGGAAGGTCAAAATTGACCTTTTCTGGCTGCAACTGCTAGTTTTTTTAAGAGGCTATAAATAGAGCTTCTCTTGGGCTGTTTTTTACAAGTCTTTCAAGAGCCTTTCTTCTCATCTTTTCAAGTATTTAGCTGCAAGTTTTTAAAAGAGTTTTTGAGCCTAAAATTTTATTTTATTTATTTTTAAGTGTTGAAAAAATCAAAGAAAAGAGAGTTTTTGGGAAATTGATTTTGATCTTTACTTCAATATTTATTTGGTGTATTTTTAAATGTTTTTCTTTGTTATTTTTCTTTCCAAACACTTTATTTTCTCACACTTGAGCTATCATCTTTAATCCTATCATAGGATCTTGTTCTGTGAAAATTATTGTTTGTGGTCTATTATGATCACCAAGCGTTATTTGTGGTCTATTGTGATCACCAAGTTTGTAATCTCTTCTTTGCTTTGGGTTTGTGCCTATCCCACTTGTGTAAAGGTGATTGTGGTTAAGCTTTGGGTTTGTGCATATTCTTCTTATGTAGAGGTGATTGTGGTTGAGTTTTGGCTTTGTGCCTATCCCTCCTGAGTAGAAGTAATTGTGGTTGAGTTTTAACCTTGTGCCTTATCCTTCTTGTGTAGAGGTGATTAAGTTTGAGCTTTGGGTTTGTGCATATGTGTAGAGGTGATTATGGTTGAGTTTTGGCCTTGTGCCAATCCCTCTTGAGTAGAGGTGATTGTAGTTGAGTTTTGGCTTTGTGCCTTATTCCTCTTGTGTAGAGGTGATTATGGTTTGGCTTTAAGTCTATCCCTCTTGTGTAGAGGTGGTTGTATTTGAGAGAGGAGTAGTGTACTCCAAGTGTAGAGTTGTAATTCCTTTGTGAAGGTTCCTTTGTGGAAGGTCCTATGTGGACTTAGTGAAAATTCTTCTGTGTGAAGGCGGGGACGTAGAGCAGTGGCTTGAACCTCAAAATATATCTTATTGTTTGCGATTGATCCACTATCTTTTAATTCTATCTCTCTTATATATTACATTGCTTTATATTGCACATATTCATATGCTAGATATAGTTTGTGCGTGTCCATACTTGTATTGAACCAAAAGAGCTTCATATAGCACATCAACTCTTAATTTAGAGGAATCACGAGGAGATAGTCTAGAGCCCTTCATCGGGATTTGACTACACTCTTTGGTTACACATAGTGTGTTGCAATTGAGTTTTTAATTCTACATCATTTGTTATTTGATTAGTTAGTACACCTATTCACCCCCTCTAAGTGTATTTCAATTAGTATCAGAGTTTGGTGCTCTTGATTTGGGTCAACCACCTTGAGTTAAAGATCCTATTTTAACTAATCACAATATTTTATACACACACACACATAGTTTTCATGACACCTCCTATGTTTGACAATCTTAACATCCAAACTTAGAAAGTTAAGATGTCCATATACCTTAAAACCCTAGGATTGCATGCTTACCTTGCCACTGCCAAGAAATCTTATCTTGATAATGACAAGTACATTGAGGCTAATACACAAGACTTAGAGCCACTTAGGCACTCACGTAGTAAAGATTATCTTTCTATTATTTCTCATTGTGATTTCATTTTTACAGTGTGGAACACATTGACCTCTCTCGAGCTACAAACGACAAACAATGTGAAGAAAGAATCTAGTGGAGAAGAATCCAACCAAGCTTGATTCATGGTCCAAGGAAATGACTCTCTTGAGGTAAACTCGGATACTCAACTAGTTGATAGTGCTAATTTTTCTTGTGATGATAACATGGATGCAAATGCATTAAATGAGAACTATCTATATTATGTGAAAACTTGCTTTTAAAGTATAAAACTTTGAAAAGTAAGAGTTCTAAATTAAAAGAAAAAAATGAAAATTTGTTTTCAAAGCTAAACATGATTTTACAAGAGAGTGAGATTTCAAGTGAAAAAGACTTCTTAAAAACTCAACTTGACCTTACTTTAAAAGAAAATGAAATTTTAAAGAATAAAAATGATTGTGATGATGTTTTAAAAAAAAATGAGATTTTGTCTTCAAAACTTGAAATTGTTTTAAAAGAAAATGATTCTTTGAAAAATAAAATTATTTTAATTTTGAAAGAACTAGATTTAGTTTCAAAGAAAAATATTTCTTTGAAAAATGATTTTAATTCCCATGTTTGTCATGCTACTATAACTTCACCCTCTTGTGTTTCTATTGCATGCTCCACTTCTTCTTCAAGTATTAATAATGATATTTGCATGTTGAAGAAAAGTATAGATTGTTTGGGTTCTACTTTGAGCCAATGTGCTATGAACCACACATGATTAGAATCTATATTTCTAAAGAAACATACTTCACATATTCATGCACACAAACCACGGCATACAAATGCTCATCATGCTCACACACATGATTCTATGTATGCTCATGTGTACATTTGTACACATTGTGGACGTAAGGCCCACCTTGTAAAGTTTTGTTATGATAGAATAAATATTTCAAATTTTGTAAATAACTTTATTTGGGTTAGGAAAGGTGCTAACCCTCATGGACCCAAGAATGTATGGGTACCCAATTCCACTACTATTGTATTTGATGTAGGCGTGGGCTCTCACTTGACATGAGGGTTTTGGTGCCTTGATGATGGATGCGTTTGAGCTTGATGGACACTACATTGGATGTATCATCTTCATGGATGTTTGGTGGTAAGACCACCATGGTTTGAAGACCTAGAGATTAGTCCTATTGATTTTGGTAACTATCTTTAACTCTTTATTTATGTTTACATGCTTTCTCATTGATGATCTTTAGCATGTCTTGATTTTTCATGTTCATTATGTTTAAATATAATGTTTATTAGACTTGTTGTTGGCCCAAAGAGTATGTTTCTTTAGACATTATGTTTAAATATAATGTCTAAAGAAACATACTTCACATATTCATGCACACAAACCACGGCATACAAATGCTCATCATGCTCACACACATGATTCTATGTATGCTCATGTGTACATTTGTACACATTGTGGACGTAAGGCCCACCTTGTAAAGTTTTGTTATGATAGAATAAATATTTCAAATTTTGTAAATAACTTTATTTGGGTTAGGAAAGGTGCTAACCCTCATGGACCCAAGAATGTATGGGTACCCAATTCCACTACTATTGTATTTGATGTAGGCGTGGGCTCTCACTTGACATGAGGGTTTTGGTGCCTTGATGATGGATGCGTTTGAGCTTGATGGACACTACATTGGATGTATCATCTTCATGGATGTTTGGTGGTAAGACCACCATGGTTTGAAGACCTAGAGATTAGTCCTATTGATTTTGGTAACTATCTTTAACTCTTTATTTATATTTACATGCTTTCTCATTGATGATCTTTAGCATGTCTTGATTTTTCATGTTCATTATGTTTAAATATAATGTTTATTAGACTTGTTGTTGGCCCAAAGGCCTTCCACCCTAGTTTTGATGATGATTAACTCATGTAGTTATGTTTACTAATAATCTTGTGTTGTTTAAGTTTCAGATCATTAACCAAGATATTAGTTGGTGATTGCTTCAACAAGAGGTGTTTGGAAGCTTCACAAGTGATTCTAGGGCTCAAGCATCAAGATCACACTTTACCTAGCCCATGGATGGAGTTTTGGATCGGGTCTACTTGAAGATGAAGATCGTCAAGAAGACTTAGGTATCCATAGTTTAGATAGTGTGTTTAGATCCATCTGTAAAGCTTAGTATAGTTGATATGCTCAAGTGCACATAACACACACGTTCTATGTTGGTTTTTGGTTTTCATGAATAGTTGATCAAAACAAGTTTAATTGATATATGTATAGTTGTTTCATTCTATACATGCATGCTTAGCTTTTAAACAAACTTATTTTGACTTTCCTATTCATGTATTGAAAAATCCAAGCTTGATAAAAATACATGTTTTGGTTTTTGATAAAACTTGCATGACACAACAATAATTTGAATATGTTGATATATATCTTGAAATTTTTATCACAAGTTTGTGTTTCAATACAAAATGTTAAAACAAGTTTTATGAAATTTTAAAGAGATAAAAGTATTTTAAGAAATATTTTAACATGTTGTTTCTGACCAGTTTCTGTTCCTGATTGTGGCTGACAGGCCAGGTCGGTCGACCGCATGGGTCGACCGCACCAAGGGCTGGTCGACCCGTGAGGTCGACCGACGTGCACAGAGCCGTGCACGTCTGGCAGACATAAGGGCGGTCGACCGTAACTGAGAGCTCTGCTCTCTGTATATTTGGGTCGACCGGGCAGTCGATCGGGTTTTCCCAACGGTCACATTTTTGACCATTGGCGGTCGACCGGGCGGCCGACCGCCAAGCCTGTCAGGCTGCCACATCAGCCTAACGGCTAGTTTTGTTTTGGGGCTATAAATACCCCAACTCTTGGGCTGTTTTCATAAGATTTTCAAGAGCAAAAATTCCCTACTCTCTGGTTTTAAAAATAAGTTTTTAAAGTGTTTTTAGAGCCTCAAAGATTTCATCTTTATTGTTTTCAAGGGTTTGAAAAATTCAAAGAAAAATAGGTTTTTGGGATATTGCTTTAGATCTTCATTTCTATCATATTGCAAGAGTTTTTCCCAAGGATTTTTCTTTGCTATTTGATTTCCAAAACACCTTGATTTCCACACTTGAGCTATATCTTCTATCCTAATCTATTAGGATCTTGTTTTTGTGGAAAAGAGAAAAGAAAGAGAGGTTGTTTGTGGTTGAAAGAAACCACTTGTTGTAAACACCCTTGTTCTTTTTGTATCTCTTTTTGGTAGAGGTGATCGGGTGATTGGTTTGCTCCCTCTAGTGAGAGGTGGAGTTTTGTTTGTAACCCTCTTCGGTAGAGGCGTTGGTTGTTGTTTGGCTACGGGCCTACCCCTCGGTTGTGAGGTGGTGTTTGAGAGAGGAGTTGGTACTCCTTGTGTTGTAACAAATCCTCTTCGGTAGAGGTTCCCTCAGTGGGAGATAGTGGATTGGCAATCCTTCTCGGTGAAGGCGGGGATGTAGAGCTGGGTGCTCGAACCTCGAAACATATCTTGTTGTTAGCGTTTGATCCATTGTCTCTCTAACCCTCTCTCTCTATTTGTTTTGTGCATAGCATTATTCATATTGGCATAACATTCATATTTGCTTGTGTTGTGCCTTGCATATTTCATATTGCTATATCTTGTATATGCTTGGTTGTTTGTGTGTGCCTCACTTGTACTTAACCACAAGAGCTTCACATAGCACCTCAACCCATTCAAGGGGAATCAAGAGGAGTTAGTCCAGAGCCCTTCACGGGGAATTCGGCTACACTTGTGTGTTGTATTAAGTGTGTTGCAAAATTTGCATTAGCTTCCGCATTTTAGAGCATTTAGTTTCTAGATTAGCAAGTACACCTATTCACCCCCCTCTAGGTGTCCTTTTCACTTGTGATATACATATGTAGTATTTGAGATACACCCGTATTTATATAAACTATTATTTTGTATTCTCACTATATTTTAACTATTGTGTATATCCTAATTCTAAAGTACGTGCATTTACCCTAATGATCATGTTTATTTATGATTTTTCACTTCATATTTTTGATTACTTATTTAGATGAAGTTTTCATTAAAACTTGTGTTTATACTTGTATAAGTAGTGAGCTACACTTGGTTATTATGTATTTGTGTTTTATTGCTACATGTATAACCTTGTTTTGATGATCTTTCATTTATACCTATTTTCCCTATTTTTGTACATGTTTTCATAAAAATGTGTTTATTTTTATGTATATGTCAATTTTGTGTAAAATTTTAGATATACATGTCTATCCTAGAGTCACTTGCCTTTCATGTAATATTCTATTATGGGCCCATCTATGTTTGGATATGTATGAATGCTTTAGTATAGATCAAACATACATATATCTTGAATTTTGTTTTGTTTTGATAAAAATTAAGTTTATATGCTTTTCATGTTTATAAAAGAATTTCAAATGAGCTTCATTATCTGTCTCCATGATTATGCTTATTATATGATCTTTACACTCTGCATCATCTTGTTTACTCATGATACTGGATTCATGATAATCTCTTGTGCTTTATAAACTTTGAGTGTCAATAATTGTGTGATTTTCATGTTCTCATGGATATATTAATGTTTTATTTCTTACTTGAAGGATTTCGTACTAATTTTCAAAATTATCTTTAAAACTAGTCTTTATTCTTCAATTGGTAGAGTTTTCAAACTATACTAAAATATTTTCATATTATGATTTTTAAAAGCCCCTACCTTCAAAGGGCGGTTGGATGGGCGATCATGCCTTGTATATCCTTATTGAATATCTTTTAAACTTGTGCATGAATAGGGTGATAGATATGAGTTATACGCATAATCTTCTTGAAATTTTATTTTTGTATACTCATATTTGTTTCTTATATATGTATGCTTCAAATTTCAATTGGTATTTCCATTTTAATGCATACATATATATGATTTGATTGTGCTTATTTTACAATATTTTACTTTCTTAAAGCATCACTTATGTTTATGTTAAGCTTGATTTAATTCTAAATATTAATTAGTATCTTTACAAGCTTATGTATTAAGTTCAATGAGTATTTATTTGGTATCAAAATGTACTTCATATTTCACCTTCAATTGATATCAAAATCTAGTGTTGGTATTTAAAAAAAAATTCTCAACAAATGGTACCAATATTTATTTTTGTCAACTATTATTTGATTCCATTAGTATCATAATTCATTTTATTGACTTCAAGAAATTTCAAAAACTTATTTTAAAGTGGTTTCAAAATTTTTCAAAATTTGTTTGATATATATTTCCTATATACAAGGGAGCTTAACATCTCCTCTATGTATAGATTCATGTTGAGTGTATCTCACATTGAGGAACTTGATCTCTCTTTTTTATGTAGTACATGTGTGTAGGGGGAGCTTAACATCTCCGTTTATACATTGTATATTATGTTTTATGTGGGTTTGAGTCTAGTCATCTCTTCTCCATGTAATGCGTATGCAGGGGAGCTAACTTATCAACTCTCCTCTTTATGAACGTATATCGCATATACTTCTTTATTTTTTGATTGTTCTCACCCCTTTGTTGATGGATTGACAAAAAGGGGGAGAAGAACTTAGAGAGTTTATATATGCATGCTTAATATTGATATTTATGCATATATATTTTTTAGTTTATGTATTTCATTGAATATCTATTTGTTTATTGCTTTGCATGAGCTAAGAGGAAGCTTCTATGAAGCTTATCTTTAATCCATGCATATATAACTCCATGAGTTTTGTCATCATCAAAAAGGGGGAGATTGTTGGCCTAAGGGTCCATCACTATAAGTTTTGATGATGATTAACTCATGTAGTTATAGTACTAATGCTCTTGTGTTTTATGGTTTCAGATTTGCTATCAAGATCTTAGTAGGTGCTTAGCATCAACAAAGGAGTTTTAGAACTAACATAAGTAGATTCAAGAGCTCGCGCGTCAAGATCGCAACTAACACTCGGTTGGAGTCAAGCTCTTTGGATTCTGTTTGGATCGAGTCGGCTTGGAGAAGGAGTTCTACAAGAAGACTTCGGTTTGCATTTAGTTTAGTTGTATTTATATCTTGTCTATAGAAAGACTAGTATTGATATGCTCAAGTTCACACACACAACACACACAAGTTCAATATGTTTGGTTTTTGGTTTAACCGATTTTGGATTTCGAATATACATATATATGGTTTTAATGAACATATAGAATCAAAACAAGTTTACATGGCTTAATGTATATTAGATTTCATCTATATACATCTATGCTTTATATATTTAGAAAAACTTATTTTGATGATTATATTTCATGGTTTAGAGTTCTGTAATTAACAAAACTTATTTTGGATTTTATGTCAAGAACATAGATATATCATTTATATTTGTATTGGATTCTATCCATACACTCTATACTTCAAATGTGTTTCAATATCATGTTTTTGTATTTATACAAGTTTGAGAAAAATCGGATTTTCATTTCAAAGTTTGGTTTTCGAAAAATATCGATTTTGTGTCAAAGCTTAATTTCTATATCACAAAAATAGTTCAAATAGTTTGTAATATGTGTTGATTTTAGTCATACAAATTTATTCTTCAAATATTATAAGAACCTATTTTTGTGAAATTTATGAGAATTTATGAGATTTTATAAAAGTTAAAATGACTAAGTTTCAAGTCCCTTAATCCCAGCCAGAGCCTGCTGGCGGTCGACCGGACGGTCGACCAGACCAGAGGACGGTCGACTGGTCGGTTGACCGATGTACACAAGAACGTGCACAAGGCCAGCCTAGAAGGCTGATCGACCGGGCGATCGACCGACTGTAACTACCCAACTCTCGAGTAGCGCCGGTCAACTGGGCGGTCGACCAACAAGCTAGTCTCGATCGACCGGGTGGTCGACCGGAGCCCCAATGATTAGAAATATAACTGTTGGAAGGTCGACCGGCCGGTCGACCGAATGGTCAAAATTGACCTTTTCTTGCTGCCAACAGCTAGTTTTTTGAGAGGCTATAAATAAGGCTTCTCTTGGGCAGTTTTCAACAAGTTTTTTAAGGGTCTTTCTTCTCATCTTTTCAAGTATTTAGCAGCAATTTTTTAAAAGAGTTTTTGATCCTAAATGTTTTATTTTTATTTATTTTTAAAGTGTTGGAAAAATCAAAGAAAAGCGAGTCTTTGGGACATTGGTTTTGATCTTTGCTTTAATATCTATCTGGTATTTTTATCAAGTATTTTTCTTTATTATTTTCTTTTTCAAACACTTTATTTTCTCACACTTGAGCTATCATCTGTAATCCTATCTATAATATCTTATTTTGTGAGAATTATTATTTGTGGTCTATTGTGATCACCAAGTGTTGTTTGTAGTCTATTGTGATCACCAAGTTTGTAATCTCTTCTTTACTTTGGGTTTGTACTTATCCCTCTTGTGTAGAGGTGATTGTGGCTGAGCTTTGGGTTTGTGCTTATCCCTCTTGAGTAGAGGTGATTGTGGTTGAGTTTTGGCTTTGTGCATTATCCCTCTTGTATAGAGGTGATTGAGTTTGAGCTTTGGGTTTGTGTATATCCGTCTTGTATAGAGGTGATTGTGATTGAGTTTTAGTTTTGTGTCTATCCCTCTTGAGTAGAGGTGATTATTGTTGAGTTTTGGCTTTGTGCCTTATTGATTAGTCTCTGAAACTGCAAATTTCATACCACATCTTCACATTTATTTCATATTAAATTCTGTTAATAATACCTCTCTTCTATGTTTCTAGATACATGGAGTGCAATGAAAAAGAAAACCCTAAATAACCATTTAATGGGTGATTAAAAGCCTATAATCTAGCCATTGACTTTGAAGAGCTGATTTGTCAAAACTAGGGGCCCAAAATTAAAAACTAGAAATAGCACTTGATAGGGGACAGACAGGACAGCGCGCTGCTCAAAGCGCCGCGCGCATGGCCACCCTATTGCCGCAGAAACACGGCTATGGCCGCGTTTTCGCGACAGTATAGACGCGGGCGCGCCCGTACTTTGGGCCAGGGTTTGCCCCTGGCCCCTTCCCCTGGTGCCTATAAATACCCCTCTGGGGATCTTCAGTTGGAGATATGCAAAGTTTAGTGTAGTTTCTTCTATGTTGTAGTTTAGGGTAGTTTAGTTTAGATTAGTTCTTCTTCCTCTTATATTTTTCATTTATTTTAGATCTTGTATTAGGAGAGAGAGTGATACATGTTTGAAATGCAAGAGTACTTGTAATAGAAGGTGATAAGTTATGAAAGGTGCTCTCTTTACCTCTCTTTGTTTTCTATCTAACTAAAAACACCTAGAGGGGGGGTGAATAGGTGTAAGTGCTAATCTAAGAAACTAAATGCAAACTAAGTGCGCTAAATGCGGAAGCTAATGCAAATCTTGCAACACACTTAATACAATCCACCAAGTGTAGCCGAATTCCCCTTGCGAGGCTCTAGACTAACTCCTCTTGATTCCCCTAGATATGGGTTGAGGCGCTATGTGAAGCTCTTGTTGGATGAGTATAAGTGATGCACACACACAAGCAAGCCAAGCATATAATAAATATGACAATAAGAGATGCAAGGCACAACACAAGCAATATATGATATGGCAATATGAATTATGCACAACACAAGCAAATATGGTATGATATGAAGTATGATGCTTTGCACAAAGTAAATGAGAGAGAGTTAGAGAGACAATGGAGCAATCGCAAACAACGAGATTTGTTTCGAGGTTCGAGCACCTTGCTCTACATCCCCGCCTACACCACCGTGTAGGATTTCCACTATCTCAACTCCCACCGAGGGAACCTCTACCGAAGAGGATTTCTTACAACTCTAGGAGTACCAAACTCCTCTCTCAAACAACAACCTCCTCACAACCGAGGGGTTAGGCCCGTAGCCAACACAACAACCAATCCACACACCTCTACCGAAGAGGCTCACAACCAAACACTATCACCTCTACCTAAGAGGGATCCAAACCAACAACCCAATATAACAATCTCCACCTCTACCAAAGAGGGAGCAACTCAAGAAATCAAGGGTTTACAACAAGTGGTATATTTCAACCACAAACCTCTTTCCTTTTTCTTTTTCCACAAAAACAAGATCCTAATAGTTTAGGATAGAAGATATAGCTCAAGTGTGGAATCAAAGTGTTTTTGGAAACAAGCAACAAAGAAAAACTACTTGGGAAATCTCTTGTATATGATAGAAAATGAAATACCAAATCAAAATCCCAAAACCTAGTTTCTTTGATTTTTCAAAAACCCAAAACAAATAAAGATGAGAAGTTTTAAAGCCCAAAAACTCTTTTTAAACTCTTTTAAACACCCCAGAAAACTGAAATTTTTTCTCTTAAAAAAACTTGGCCAAAATCCCCAAAGAGATGGAGTTTATATAGGCCAAACAGAAAACTAGCCGTTAGAGCTGAGCTGGCAGCTCTGACAGGCGTCGGTCGACCGGCCCGGTCGACCGCCAACGGTCAGAAAAGTGACCGTTGGGCACTAGCGGTCGACCGGCCCGGTCGACCGAAACATCCTGAGAGTTGAACTCTCAACTCGGTCGACCGGTCCGGTCGACCGACTACAATGTGTAGCCAGCGTGCACGTCTGTGCACATCGGTCGACCGACCCGGTCGACTGAACTGGCCTGGCAGGCACAGTGCAGATCTGCACAGATACGGGATTTGAAAATAGGTCTTTTCACTCAATAAAAATCCCATAAATTCACAGTAAATCTAAAAAATAGTTTTAATCACAATAAAAACTGTTTTTCTAAAAATATGTTTTTCTAAAACTTGTTTTATCATTTTACTTTGATAACCAAACTTGTGATAAAAAATTTCAAGACATATATCAATCATATCAATTCATTTTTGTGTCTTGCCAATTTTATCATAAACAAAACTTGTATTTTTATCAAACTTTGATTTTTCCAAAACATGAATAGAAACGTCAAAATAAGTTTGTCTATAAGTTAAGCATGTATGTATAAATAGAAAACATCTACTATACATATAAATCATGAAAACTTGTTTTGATCAAACTATTCATGAAAACCAAATATCAAAACATAAAACGTGTGTGTTTTGTGCACTTGAGCATATCAACTAAACTAAGCTTTACAAATGGATCTAAAACTCATAATCTAAACTAGGATACCTAAGTCTTCTTGACGATCTTCATCTCCAAGTAGACTCGGTCCAAACTCCGTGATTCTCCAAGTGCAAAGGTATGATCTTTAAGCTTTGGCACCAGAATCATCATGAATAGCTTCTAATCATCTTGTTGAAGCTAATCACCAACTAATATCCTGTTAATGATCTGAAATTTAGAAACACAAGAATATTAGTAAACATAACTACATGAGTGTTGATCATCATCAAAACTAGAGTGGAAGGCCATTGGGCCAACAATCTCCCCCTTTTTGATGATGACAAAACTCATGGAGTTATATATGCATGGATTAAAGATAAGCTTCAAGGAAGCTCCCCCTTAACTCATGCATAGGGATAAACAATAAATATATGCAATGAATATTAAACATGAAACATGCATATGCATAAACAATAAATGGTTCTAGATATCAAATAGAATATTCAAAACAAAATAAGCTCTAGATACCAATTACAAAGCAAACTCTATATATCAATTAAACTTAATATTCTTGAGATTAAAACATAATATATGCATATAAAACATAAGCATGCATATAAAACTTCATAAATCTTTCTCCCCCTTTTTGTCAATCATCAACAAAGGGGTAAACAATCAAAACCATAAATAAAATGAGGGGTAAAAATCTTTCTCCCCCTTTTTGTCAATCAAAACAATGCAAACAATGTTCTCCCCCTTTTTTTTTGTAAAAAAAAGTCAATAAGGGGTGACTACAAACATGATATCAATTAAAAAATATGTCAATGAAGCATCTTGATACCAATAAACAAGGATCAATATATGTTATATGCTATATACATTCATGAAGAGGAAGACGCTAAGTTAGCTTCCCTACACATATGCATTACATGAAGAAGGGATGACAAGCCCCAATTCACATAACACATATTATGTAATGCATAAGAGGAGATGTTAAGCTCCCCCTACACACGTATATCATATAAAGAAGAGTTGTCAAGCTCCTCAATTTATAATATACTCAACATGAATCTATATGTAAGAGAGATGTTAAGCTCTCCTTGCATATAGGAAATACAAATCAAAACTTTGAATATTTTCTTTAAACAACATTTTGGAAATACCAATTGTAATTAAACATAACAAATTACCAATTGTAAAACAACATAACAAATTTTGAATATCTAAACACAAATTTTGATACCAATTGTAAGAATATATTTCATTTTGAAAATATATAAACAAATTTGATGTTGATATCATATGTTCAAAATAACAACTTTTAATCATAAAGAGTGGGAGTACAAATACCAATTGAAATACAAAATCAAATTTTCTCCCCCTTTATGAAAAACAAACTAAAGACATGCATAGTCTTGATAACAATTTAAAAGTAATCAATTTAAACAAAATTGAAACTCAAGCACTAGCATAAACATAAACATATATATGTATGAAAGATAGATACCAATAGAAATTGATATACTTGGAATTTAAAGCATACATACATACAAAACATATATGAGTATACAAGAAGATCAAAATGATACCAATTGAAAGAGTTCAATGATACCAATTGACATAACAATAAGTTCAAGTGTATACATCATATTATCTACCACCCAATCATAATTCAAGTTTTAAAGATTTTCAATTTAGGGCATACATGAACATGATCTCCCATCCTACCGCCCTTAGAAGGTAGGGGTTTTCAAAAATAGATTTGAAAATTATAGCTTAGTTTGAAAAACTCTACCAAAGTGAAGAACATCGCAACTAGTTAAATGGAAAACTTGTTAACTAGTACGAAATCCTTCAAGCAAGGAATAAAACAAAATTGTTTTCCATAAACATGAAATTCACATCATATCAAACACTCAAGTTCAATTAGGCATAAATAAGACTCATGAAAACAAAACATGAGCAAGCAATAAAGGTGAGTGTACAAATAAAGTGTGAATATCATAATCATAAAAATATTTTCATTAAGCTCAATTATTCCTTAAAACATGAAAATCATCAAAACTATCTAATCTTCAAGGCATATGTATGTCTAATACAAACTAAAGTATACATACATATCCAAAACATAACGAGTCCACAAAGATATATGTATGAAGGCACGTGGCTCAAAAAGGATACTCATGTATAGTCAATAGTTTGGATAAGATGGTCATATACATGAAGTTAAACATGAACACATGAAAACTTGAAAATCACGAAAGACTAAATTTTCATAACAACAATTTTCAATTCAAGGTATATGTATGAATTGTCAACACAATAAGTATACATACATATCCCTAAACACAATTTGAGTCCATATATATAGATTTGCATGAAAGGCAAATGACTCAAGGGGTATACATGTATATCTTAATGTTTTGGCAAAATAAACATATACATGAAATCAAAACTCATATAAATCCAAAAATATGAATACAAGTCTAAAATGTATGGATCATCAAAACTAGACTATACTAGCACATCTAATGGGTTCAAATAAGCATTCAAGCTCAAACATATATAGATTTATTTGTGGCCCACTATATGTACAAGTATAATTCCTAGTCTTAATGAAAACTAACATCTAAACAAGTAATCTTAACAAGAAGCATCAAAACAAATACAAAAATCATCATGATAAAAGTCATCATAGAAAACTAAAACATGATTATTATGTGAATTCACATGTATTAGATTCATGATGTACATTATAGCTCAAACAAAAGTGAGAACACTAATTATGGGTTCATATAAGCATGTGTGTCTCAAATACTATATATGTATGTCAAGGATCTAATAAACATGGAATGAACATACTAATCCATAGACATCAAAAACATGCTACAAACAAAGAATATTAAAAGCATGTAATAAATAATACGGAGTTAGGAATTGTTACCAAAACCTAGAGGGCAACTCTCCTTGTCTCCAAAACTTGGTGGTCCTCTCCACCATCTCTTCCCTTGAAAGTGATGCATCCAATTTGATTTCCATGAAGTCCGGAACGCATCCACTCCAAGGTGCTAACACTCTCACGTCATGTGAGAGCCCACACCTACATCAAAAATAGGAGGGGTGGTCTTTGGTACCCATCTCTTATTGGGTCCATGGGGGTTAGTCCCTTCTCTAACCCAAACAAATTTCTTTGCTAAATTAGTAGTATGTAATCTATCAAAACAAAATTTAGCAAGGTAGCCCTTACGTCCACAATGTGTACATGAGTACACATGAGCATACATGGTGTGATGGTGTCCGTGAGGAGCATGTGTATGCCGTGGAGGGTGTGCATGCATAGAAGATGGAACTTGTTTCTTTCGAACCAAGGTTTCCAACCGTGAGTGGTTCATGGCACATTGGCTCATAGTGGAGCCCAAACAATCTACTCTCTTCTTAGCATACAAATATCATCATTAATCCTAGAAGAAGAGGTACATGCAATAGGTAGTCTAGATGAAGAGGCTACACTAGCATGGCAAACATGTGCATCCATTTTATTTTGCAAAACAATATTTTTCTTTAAACACACATCTAAATCATTTGTAATGGAAATAATTTTATTTTTCAAATCAACATTCTCTTTTAAAATAAAATCAACTTTTGAAGACAAGTTATCATTTTCTTCAAAAGAGCATGACAATCATTTTTATTTTCAAAAACTCATTTTCTTTAAGTGCAAGTTCTAATTGAGATCTTAATGAATCCCTTTCATTATAGACCTCAACCTTTTCTTGCAAAACACAATCAAGTCTAGAATGCAAACACTTATTTTCTTTTTCAATTTCTAGACTTTTCTTTTTCAAAATCTTATATTTTTCAATTAGTTTTTCACAAACAATTGAAAGTTCTTCATTCAAAGCATGGGCATCAATATGATCATTTGAAGAACTAGCATCATCATCACTATCTAATGGAGTTTCCGAGTGTACCTCAAGGGAGTCATTCCCTTGGACATGTAGCATATAGAGTTGGATTCTCCACTAGATTCCTCCGGTTGATTTGGCAATTGAAGCTTGGAGGTGGTGGTTGTGGTTGTCAACATATTCCACACTGCAAAGGCGGAATCAAAGTTAGAAACAAGTAAAGATATTCTTTTGATAAAGTGCTTCTAATAGCCTCTAGGGCTTGTACATTGGCCCTTATATGATTGCAATCACCAAGATAACATTGTAAGATCACCTAGAGGGGGGGCTGAATAGGTGATGGCTAATCTAATGGTCACTTATGAACAAATAATGCGGAATTAAAACTAAGATGACCAAATAAAATTTCTTTTAATTAAACACTTATGTATAACACAAGAGTGTTGCCGAATTCCCCTTGCGAGGCTCTGGACAAGCTCCTCTAGATTCCCCTTGAATGGGTTGAGGTGCCGCGTTGGCTCTCTTGGTTGAATACTAGTGTTAACAACAATCCCAAGCAAGTATAGCAATTATGAGCACAAGGGTATATCATGCATATAAGAGATAAAGACTATAAAGTAATGCAAGATATAAAAGACAAAGAGAGAAGGAGAGATAGAGTGAGCAATCGCAAACACAAAGGGTTTGTTTCGAGGTTCGAGCACACTTGCTCTACATCCCCGCCTTCGACACACGAAGGATTTCCACTATGCACGATCCAACCGGATCTCTCCTCGGTGCCGCAACACCTACAAGCCCTCGGACTCTCTAGTCCCTTACACACCACAAGCCCACCGGCTCGTCGAGGCCGCACCTCAAGCTACAAGTCCTCACTAGGACCCAACAACACCAAGTCCTCACTAGGACCCTCAATCAAACCGCGAACACAACCGTCCGCCTTCTCAAAGAACAAGAAATGATCTCTTGGTGATCTAAACACTTGATCACCTACAAAAGCTCTCACTACAACACCTATAGGATGAATAGCTCAATGGATGCTCAAGTGTAGTGTGAGAAAGCAAGGAAAGAATCTTTGGTGAAAAACACAAGAAAATCTCTTTTACACTCTTTGATAAAACTCTCCTTTTAATTGGAAGTATTGACTCTAATTTTGTGGAGAAAAACCCTTCAGAAAGACTGGGAAAAACTAGCTCTAAGGTCTCCAAAAATCTTGGCTCAAAACAATGACAAAACCCCCTTTTATAGAGGCCAGAAAAATCTGACCGTTGGGCTCTGTCAGAGCTACCGGTCGACCGGTCCGGTCGACCGGCAACGGTCAAAAATCCGACTGTTGCAGCCTCCGGTCGACCGGCCGGTCGACCGCGCAACTGGAGAAGAGAGAAAACTCTCTGTCGGTCGACCGGCCCGGTCGACCGATAATTCCCGAGAGCAAAGCTCTCTTAAGCGGTCGACCGGCCCGGTCGACCGTTCTCCAGTGCACACTGGCGTGCACGTCGTGCACGTCCGGTCGACCGACCCGGTCGACCGGCCTCTGTCAGTTCTGAAAAATCAGAACTGGCAGAACCAGAAAATAGGGATTAAGGATTGGTCTTTTGGCTTAATAAAATCCAGAAATTCACAGTAAATCCAGAAAAAATTTCAATCAAAATAAAAACTGTTTTTCTAAAATATGTTTTTCTAAACTTGTTTTTCCATAACTTCACAAAATACAAAAACAAGATATTTGAACTTATAAAGCAAAGTGTGTATGGATATGATCCATCACACAATCAAGATGAAATATCTAGTTTTTGACATAAAGCACTAAACTTGTTTTGGTTAAAGGATATGTATATAAGAAATTACCAAAACCCAAAGTAGATATTTTGTCATAAGGAAATCTCATCAAATACAAAAACAAGATATACTTTTAAAGCATAGTGTGTATGGATATGATCCACTACACAAATAAGATGAATATCTAGTTTTTGACATAAGGCTCTAAACATGGTTTTGGATATAAGATATGTATACATGAATACCAAAAACCAAATTGTATTTTATCACAAAATAAAAATCTTTTCTTAACTAGGAAAATCTTTTATGAAAATCATTCTATCAAGAGTTCTATCAAGAGTGTGTGTGTGATATAGACTTGAGCAATCCACCAACTATCTATCCTTTACATTTTTATCTAAAACAAATAAAAATCTTATACCTAGACACAAGTCTTCAACTCCTTGAAGTCTTCCCTTGAAGGCTTCTCATCTTCTTGACTTGGTCCAAGCTTGATCCAAAAGCTCCTTGGATCACATCATGCAAGCTCTAAATCTTGACAATATATCCTTTGTTGAGCTTTGCACCTACTAAGATCTTGATAAAGAATCTGTCACTAATTAAACAAGATCATTAGTACTATAACTACATGAGTTGATCATCATCAAAACTAGAGTGATAGGCCTTTGGGCCAACAATCTCCCCCTTTTTGATGATGACAAAACTCATGGAGTTATATATGCATGGATTAAAGTAAAGCTTCAAAGAAGCTCCCCCTTAACTCATGCATACAAAATAAATAATAAATATGATCATGAAGCACATGAATAGGATGCAAATATGGAGATGCAACAAGCATAAATCAAAATCTTTTTACTCCTATTTGCATAAATCAAAACACATATGCATAAATACAAATCTTAATTCCCCTTAAGTAAGAAGGACAAATACTTCTCCCCCTTAAGCAAGGAAATCATGCATATATATCAAAACAAAAACACAAATACTTCTCCCCCTTTTTGTCAATCATCAACAAAGGGTTCAAAGTAAAATCAAATCAAAAAAAAAAAAAATTTCTCCCCCTTTTTGTCAAAAAACAAAGAAATAAGGAGGGGTATACAAATCAAAAATTTTGAATTTTTTTCATCAAAACAAAATCATTAATTCTATTTTATCAAAACAAATTTTGAATTTCTCTTTGATATCAAATAAAAAATATTGATACCATTTTAAAATCTAATGCATAAGCTTGAAAAATAAGATTTGAATTAAGCTTAGCATTAACAACACATGAAGAATTCGAACTAGTTAAATGAGAGTGTTTAACAACTAGTACGAAATCCTTCTATCAAGGAATAAATCTAAGGATTTTCATGAAATAGCAATGAAACACAAAACACTCAACACTCTAATCTATAAAGTCCAAATAGTTTCAAAAGAAGTGAGTGTACTAATGTTATGTGAAACATGGCATCATGAAAATGGCAATAAGGTACAATATTCCTTAGAAAATCATAAACATCAAAATCATCTCACATTTTTTTTATTAAATCATTGAAAACAAAATCTATATGTCAAGATATATGTATGTTTTGACAATACATGAAATACATACATATCTCTTAAACTCAAGTGAGTCTATATGAATGGATTTGCATTGAAGGCAAAAGACTCAAGAGTTATACATGTATATTTTAAGGTTTGGCAAAACACACATATACATGAAATAAAAGGCACATGATCATAAATCAAATTCAAAAGGTGAACATAAGTTTAAATATGTATGAATCATCAAAACTAAGCAATACAAGTACATTTCAAGGGTTCAAATAAGCATTTAAGCACACTTACTAATAGATCTTTTGAGGCCCATGATATGTTCAAGTATAAATCCTAGTGTTGACAAAAACTAACATATAAACTAATATTCAAATCATGAAGCATTAAATTTTAAGAAAAATTGAATCATGTGACAATCTCAAAAACTATTTGAAGAATACATAACTAGTATAAATGTTTTTGAAAACTAGTTAAAGATCCTTCAAATATGTCAAATCATATGTTTTTTCATGAATGAGACTAAGTACATAAAAATCCAAGCACTCATAGTCCATAAAGCTCATAAATATATTTTTGAATAAAAGATGAGTGTTCAAAGGTTATGTAAATAGTATTTTCATGAAGGTTGTCATTGAAGCTCAAATCACATAGAAATCATTGTTATCAAATCAACACAAAATTTTTTATTAAAAACTACAATCTTCATGGTATATGTATGAATTATACAAATCTAACAATACACATACATATCCCAAAATTGTAAAAGAGTCTATCAAATATTTGCATGAAAGCTAGAGACTCACGGGTATACATGTATATTTATTAGATTTGAATTAAACACACATATACATGAAGTAAAATCAAAGATAGGCATAACAAGTATAAATGACCGAATCATCAAACTAGCCTATACACATGCATATAGTGGATACAAATGAGCATGAAGTCCAATATATATTGAGTCAATTGTAGTTCACTATACATATATGTATAAATGCAAGTTTTGACGCATTCTACATTTAAGCATGTAAATGCCACAAGAAGTACCAATCAAATAAAATCATGAACATGCTATATGACATATGAAATTAAAAGCATGTACATAAATAAAATAGGAGTTTAGAAATTGTTACCAACTCCAAAACTCCTAGCATGGTGGTTGATCCACCAAAGCTCCTTGATAGCGATGCAACCCAAAGTATGTCCATCTTGTCCAAGTGCATCCACTATCAGGTACCATCCCTCTCACGTTTTGTGAGAGCCCTCACCTACATCACAAGCAAAGGTGGGGGTTTTGGTACCCATATTTTATTGGGCCTTTAGGGTTAGCTTTATTATAAGGAACCCAAAATCCTTTAGACATAGCAAAATATAAGTTATGCTTCTTATCAAAACAATATTTTGCTAAATGGCCTTTGCGACCACAATGTGTACAAGTGTACACCCTATCATGATGCTTATGAGTGTGATTGTGATCGTGATGTGCAACATAAGCATGAGCATGATGTGTATGTGCATGAGCATGGGGAACTTGTTTCTTTTGAAACAAAGATTCCAACTTAGAATGATTGAATGCACATGTACTCAAATTAGAGCTCAAATTTCTATCTTATTTTTCCAAATTCTTAATCTCATTAGTTGTGGCATGTAAAGCATGGTGAGATAAAGAATCATTTTTCTTTTTCTTTTGAAAAACATTATCCTTTTCTTTTTCAACAAATTTTCTTTTTAAAGATTTATTTTCTGAAAAACGATTTCCTTTTGTTTTTCCACCAAATCAATCTTATTTTTCAAAATCATATCCTTCACATAAAATATAATATTCAATTTAGACATTAAGGAAATATTCTCATTTTTCAATCCTCATTTTCTTTTTCTAAACATGCAAGTTTATTTTCTAATAAATCTTTATCATTAAGCATGGCATCAAAATTCTTTTTTCAAATTTTTATTATCTTTTTCTAAACATGCAATGTTACTTCTAAAAGAGTCATGTTCTACATGCATGCATCAAGTTCCTTTTTCAAATTTTTATTTTTCTTTTTAATCATGTCATATTTTCAAGCACAAGATGACAAAAGGTACAAGCTCATCATATGACATGTCTACATCCTCATCATCAGATTCGTGTTTACCTCAAGGGGGTTATCCCCTTGGACCATGTAGCATACGTTGGAGGTGTCGCTCCCAACGTCCGAATCGCTCCCCGCATAGTAATAGATCCTTTTCGCCAAGGGAGGTGAGGGTATTCCCACTACAAAAGCCGAGTCAAGATTAGTTACTTAGACAAATAATCATCATCTAAGCTAGATACTAAAGCATGTAGGGCCTTTTGCATTAGCCTCAATGTTCTTACCATTTAAGCAATATTCATTATTAGTTGTGGCAAGATATACACTAAGGCCAAGTCCTTTGAGGAACAAAGACATCTTAACCTTCCAAATTTGGATGTTAAGGATGTCAAAGGTGGTGGTAACATGAAGTCCATAGTGTGTGTACAAATCTTGTGATTAGCCTAAAAGAGGATCTTTAACCCTTAGGTTGTTAGACCCAATATCAAGAGCACTAGCTCTGATACCAATTGTAAGATCACCTAGAGGGGGGTGAATAGGTGATGGCTAATCTAATGGTCACTTATGAACAAATAATGCGGAATTAAAACTAAGATGACCAAATAAATTTCTTTTAATTAAACACTTATGTATAACACAAGAGTGTTGCCGAATTCCCCTTGCGAGGCTCTGGACAAGCTCCTCTAGATTCCCCTTGAATGGGTTGAGGTGCCGCGTTGGCTCTCTTGGTTGAATACTAGTGTAACAACAATCCCAAGCAAGTATAGCAATTATGAGCAACAAGGGTATATCATGCATATAAGAGATAAAGACTATAAAGTAATGCAAGATATAAAGACAAGAGAGAAGGAGAGATAGAGTGAGCAATCGCAACACAAAGGGTTTGTTTCGAGGTTCGAGCACACTTGCTCTACATCCCCGCCTTCGACACACGAAGGATTTCCACTATGCACGATCCAACCGGATCTCTCCTCGGTGCCGCAACACCTACAAGCCTCGGACTCTCTAGTCCCTTACACACACACAAGCCCACCGGCTCGTCGAGGCTGCACCTCAAGCTACAAGTCCTCACTAGGACCCAACAACACAAGTCCTCACTAGGACCCTCAATCAAACCGCGAACACAACCGTCCGCCTTCTCAAAGAATAAGAAATGATCTCTTGGTGATCTAAACACTTGATCACCTACAAAAGCTCTCACTACAACACCTATAGGATGAATAGCTCAATGGATGCTCAAGTGTAGTGTGAGAAAGCAAGGAAAGAATCTTTGGTGAAAAACACAAGAAAATCTCTTTTACACTCTTTGATAAAACTCTCCTTTTAATTGGAAGTATTGACTCTAATTTTGCAGAGAAAAACCCTTCAGAAAGACTGGGAAAAACTAGCTCTAAGGTCTCCAAAAATCTTGGCTCAAAACAATGACAAAACCCCCTTTTATAGAGGCCAGAAAAATCTGACCGTTGGGCTCTGTCAGAGCTACCGGTCGACCGGTCCGGTCGACCGGCAACGGTCAAAAATCCGACGTTGCAGCCTCCGGTCGACCGGCCCGGTCGACCGCGCAACTGGAGAGAGAGAAAACTCTCTGTCGGTCGACCGGCCCGGTCGACCGATATTCCCGAGAGCAAAGCTCTCTTAAGCGGTCGACCGGCCCGGTCGACCGTTTCTCCAGTGCACAATGGCGTGCACGTCGTGCACGTCCGGTCGACCGACCCGGTCGACCGGCCTCTGTCAGTTCTGAAAAATCAGAACTGGCAGAACCAGAAAATAGGGATTAAGGATGGTCTTTTGGCTTAATAAAATCCCAGAAATTCACAGTAAATCCAGAAAAATAGTTTCAATCAAAATAAAAACTGTTTTTCTAAAAAATATGTTTTTCTAAACTTGTTTTTTCCATAACTTCACAAAATACAAAACAAGATATTTTGAACTTATAAAGCAAAGTGTGTATGGATATGATCCACCACACAATCAAGATGAAATATCTTGTTTTTGACATAAAAGCACTAAACTTGTTTTGGTTAAAGGATATGTATATAAGAAATTACCAAACCCAAAGTAGATATTTTGTCATAAGGAAAATCTCATCAAATACAAAAACAAGATATACTTTTAAAGCATAGTGTGTATGGATATGATCCACCACACAAATAAGATGAATATCTAGTTTTTGACATAAGGCTCTAAACATGGTTTTGGATATAAGATATGTATACATGAATACCAAAAACCAAATTGTATTTTATACACAAAATAAAAATCTTTTCTTAACTAGGAAAATCTTTATGAAAATCATTCTATCAAGAGTTCTATCAAGAGTGTGTGTGATATAGACTTGAGCAATCCACCAACTATCTATCCTTTACATTTTTATCTAAAACAAATAAAATCTTATACTAGACACAAGTCTTCAACTCCTTGAGTCTTCCCTTGAAGGCTTCTCATCTTCTTGACTTGGTCCAAGCTTGATCCAAAGCTCCTGGATCACATCATGCAAGCTCTAATCTTGACAATATATCCTTTGTTGAGCTTTGCACCTACTAAGATCTTGATAAAGAATCTGTCACTAATTAAACAAGATCATTAGTACTAACTACATGAGTTGATCATCATCAAAACTAGAGTGATAGCCTTTGGGCCAACAATCTCCCCCTTTTGATGATGACAAAACTCATGGAGTTATATATGCATGGATTAAAGTAAAGCTTCAAGAAGCTCCCCCTTAACTCATGCATACAAAATAAATAATAAATATGATCATGAAGCACATGAATATGGATGCAAATATGGAGATGCAAACAAGCATAATCAAACTTTTTACTCCTATTTGCATAAATCAAAACACATATGCATAAATACAAATCTTAATTCCCCTTAAGTAAGAAGGACAAATACTTCTCCCCCTTAAGCAAGGAAATCATACATATATATCAAAACAAAAACACAAATACTTCTCCCCCTTTTTGTCAATCATCAACAAAGGGTTCAAAGTAAAATCAAATCAAAAAAAAAAAAAAATTTCTCCCCCTTTTTGTCAAAAACAAAGAATAAGGAGGGTATACAAATCAAAAATTTTTTGAATTTTTTTCATCAAACAAATCATTAATTCTATTTTTATCAAAACAAATTTTGAATTTTCTCTTTGATATCAAATAAAAAATATTGATACCATTTTAAAATCTAATGCATAAGCTTGAAAATAAGATTTGAATTAAGCTTAGCATTAACACACATGAAGAATTCGAACTAGTTTAAATGAGAGTGTTTAACAACTAGTACGAAATCCTTCTATCAAGGATAAATCTAAGGATTTTCATGAAATAGCAATGAAACACAAAACACTCAAACACTCTAATCTATAAAGTCCAAAATAGTTTCAAAAGAAGTGAGTGTACTAATGTTATGTGAAACATGGCATCATGAAAATGGCAATAAGGTACAATATTCCTTAGAAAATCATAACATCAAAATCATCTCACATTTTTTTTATTAAATCATTGAAAACAAAATCTATATGTCAAGATATATGTATGTTTTGACAATCATGAAATATACATACATATCTCTTAAACTCAAGTGAGTCTATATGATGGATTTGCATTGAAGGCAAAAGACTCAAGAGTTATACATGTATATTTTAAGGTTGGCAAAACACACATATACATGAAAATAAAAGGCACATGATCATAAATCAAATCCAAAAGGTGAACATAAGTTTAAATATGTATGAATCATCAAAACTAAGCAATACAAGTACATTTCAAGGGTTCAAATAAGCATTTAAGCACACTTACTAATAGATCTTTTTGAGGCCCATGATATGTTCAAGTATAAATCCTAGTGTTGACAAAAACTAACATATAAACTAATATTCAAATCATGAAGCATTAAATTTTAAGAAAATTGAATCATGTGACAATCTCAAAAACTATTTGAAGAATACATAACTAGTATAAATTGTTTTTGAAAACTAGTTAAAGATCCTTCAAATATGTCAACTCATATGTTTTTCATGAATGAGACTAAGTACATAAAAAATCCAAGCACTCATAGTCCATAAAGCTCATAAATTTATTTTTGAATAAAAGATGAGTGTTCAAAGGTTATGTAAATATATTTTCATGAAGGTTGTCATTGAAGCTCAAATCACATAGAAATCATTGTTA
>JAVJIF010017665.1:0-76293 GCA_038442645.1 Agave tequilana
GAGGGATATACAAGCTGAAGGAAGAAAACTCGGTTCAAGGTAGAGTTTCAATGACAAGATTGGAAGAGAGCTCATCACGAGGTGGAGCTTCATGGAAGACAACGACGGACATGAACTGAGTCAAAGTGTTATATGAAAGAGAAAAAGTGTATTCTGCAAAGCTCAAGATGGCCCAAGGCTCGGTGAATCTGCCAAAGGCCCTAGGGAGAGAGAGCAGAATAAGGCTTCACAGTACGGTTACAATCAAGAAAATCAAGATAAAATTTTAAATTTTCTAATATACTTTGCTAAAGGCTTGAAAAGCAAATCAAGATGGAGATTATTTTGAAATGCCTTGTTTTCAAGAGGAGATGATGGTCAAAGAAGATCCAATCAAGTTGGAGAAGAAGAAGAAGAACTTGGCAAAGAAACATTAAAGAAAACAGTATGGCGGAGACAGCCTATCAACTGAACACATATGGGCGATCGATAAGCCTATCGATCAGACACAATAGAGAAGAAATGCAGTTCAGTCTATCGGTTGGTAGCAAACAGTGTCGATGGACTGCACACACCTGTCGACAGGCCTGTCAATAGCCAGAGGCCCAGAATTGAATCAGGTTTCTTTTTCGGACAAGTTCAAATTTTTTCTATGGACTCTGAATAGAACTTAAATTCTATTCATTGAAGGATTTGTTTCTAAATTGAAAAGTCTTGAACTGTATAGATTAAGGATCAAACTCCTATAAGGTTGATAAGTTCGTCAATTATTTGATGACCAATATCATCTCATATTCGAATAGGTTGTATTGGAAAACTCTATAAATAATTTGTCACCTAGTGTATTGCACAAGGAAAAATATAGAGAGCCAATGCAAAGAGAGAGGTAGGTGATGGTGCAAGAGAGAAGAAATACTCTTGTAATTTTGAGAGATTCAAGAGAAAATGAATTCTCTTATGGGAATCAAGGGCAATGTTAGATTTCTTGTACAAAGTTTATTAATAACCTCTCTCATGTTCTCTCCCCACTGACATAGACCGAGTTTGGTCAAGCCACGTTAAATTCTTGTGATATTTCTCTTTTGTCTTGGTATACTACTTTGCTTTACTAGCTTTCTCTTGCAAGTATTACATATCGCCATGGTTTCACAATGTCGACACTGTCTTGGACATACAACAATTGATGTCATAGCTCAATTATTGGTGTGGTCTCTGTTGGCCCAAAAGTCTATCACTCTAGTTTTGATGATGATTAACTCATGTAGTTATAGTACTAATGATCTTGTGTTATTTAAATTTTAGATTTTAATAAAGATCTTAGTTGGTGTTTAGCTTCTTCAAGCTAACACATATTGATTCAGAGCTCAAGCATAAAGATCATATCAAGAACTCAAGGAGTCTACCTCAGAAATCAAGTTTTGATCAAGACAAGATGGAGAAGAAGATCTATTCAATAAGAAAACTTGAGCCTTGAGTTTGTATATTTAGAATTGTGAAAAGTTTAGATTAGTTTTGATTGCTCAAGCTTATATACACACGCACAAAGTTCTGATATTCGATTTAACCTGTTTTTAGTTTCATGAGTAGATCTCATCTAAAACAAGTTTATATGTGTATTGAATTCTATCCATACACATTGGTGCCTCAAATAAATTTGAGAAACTTGTTTTTGTATTTATACCAGTTTTGAAAAAACTTCTTTTTTTCAATTTTATAGTTTAGTTTTGAAAAAAATTTTTATGTTTTCAAAATGGTATTGTACATCTCAATAAGAAGCTCACATTTTTGTCACTTGTGTTGATTTTTTTATCATAGATATTTGTGCTTATATGTATTTAAAAGAACATATTTTTTGTAGATTTTATAGAAATGTATAGAGATTTAAAAATATGTTTTAAAAACAATAAAAAATAGAGTTTTTAGCCTTGAGCAAGTTTGTAGCCCTGAGCTGATTGACCGGGCGGTCAACCTGATGTGTCACAAGCAACTAGCTTGTGTACATGGTCGACCAGGCAGTCGACGGGACGTGCACACTAGCCAGATGCTTGTCCACATGGTTGACTGGGCGGTTGGCCATTGGTCTGAAGCTAAATAACTCCTCTGATCTGTCGATCAGTCAGTCGGTCGCCAGTTGTGCAGAGCAGATTACACTGTGTCTGTGTGGTCAACCAGGTGGTCGATCGCTCGCTCCAACGACTAGATTTCTACGTTGGTGGTCGATCGCAAGGCCCAGTTTTGGCCTGTCTTGCTTCAGATGGCTAGTTTTGGATTTCCTATTTTTGTTTTATTTCCAAACGGTTATATCCTACTTTGTTTGGGTCTAATCAATGTTTTAATAGCTGGGTTTACTTTCTATTCGTCTCTACCCTATTCCTATAAATAGGGTCATTGGTGAGAGTTTTAAACGATTTGATAAAGATTACAAAATTTTCACAAGAGAAAAATTTGTGTTTAAACTTTTGAAAAATCAAGAAAACAAGTTTTTAAGAAATTCAAGTTTTGAGCTTCAAGTTTCTATATCTTCATAGATATTTTCTCAAGTGTTTTTCTTATGAGCTTCATTTCAAAAATCCTAATTTTCTCACAACTTGAGCTATCATTTCTCTCTTTTTAGGATCTTATTTTTGTGAGACTTCTAATTTGTGATCTTTCTAATCATCAAGTGTTATTACCTTCAATTTGCCTGTGTGCTACCCTCTTGTTTAGAGGTGTATTTGCTTTATGCATTAGCTTTGTGCCAACCTCTTGTGTAGAGGTCTACTGGATTCGTGCCCTCCTCTGTGTAGAGGATTGTTTTTTTTGTGGAGTTTTTTTTTTATAGAGATAATGGAAATCCTTCTAGGTGAAGGTAGTGACGTAAGAACAAGTGGCTCGAACCTCTAAACATATCCTCGTATTTGTGTTTGCCTATCTCTTAACTCAACTCTATTCTTATTTATATCTTGCATTACTATTATTGCTTATTTATGTACTTGATATTGTGCTTGTACTTATTTTAATCCAAGAGAGCTATTGAAGCACCTCATCTCTTATAAAATAGGAATCTTGAGGAGAAGTTCTAGAGCCCTTAACTGAAAATTCGAGTTCACTTTTTAAAATCCATTTGTGTGTTTAGTTTTTGTTAGAATAAGTTTTTAAATCCGCATTTGATTAGCACATCACCTATTCACCCCTAGATGATTTTCAATTGGCATCAGAGCTGGTGCTCTTGATATTTGATTTAACCACTATAGAATGCTCTTGATATTCAGTTTAACCACTATAGAGAGATTCTTATTTTCACTAATTGTTATCTGCACACACGTGGCATATAGTGGTAAATCTAGCATTTATTGTCCATCGAAGTTTGATGGACTTAACTTTCCTATATGGAAGGTTAAGATGAATGTTTTCTTAATTTCTTGTGTAGTCGTGTGGCCAAAGCTATATCCAAACACTTTGTTTATCCTGAGAGTGATGAGGACTCATGGTCTGAGATTACCATTAAGGAATATAATGCAAATTTCAAGGCCTATTATGCTTTACTTCAACTTTGAATGATAATGATATTTCTACGATCATAAATTGCACATATGCACATGATATTTGGCAAGTTTTAGTTATCACTCATGAAGGCACAACACAAGTTAAGAAAGCTAAGATTGATTTGCTTAGCTCTCAATATGATCGTTTCACTATGTTTGATGAAGAATCCATCAATGATATGCTTACCGATTTCACTTCAATTACTAATGCACTTATTTTTTTAGGTAAGTCTATCGACAATAATCAAAAGGTGCATAAAATCATTAGAGCACTTTCTAAGGCTTGAAAAGTCAAATCTATCACCTTGAAAGAGCTCAACGATAGAGAAAATAGACTTCACCATTTTCATAAGAACTTGAAGACCCATGAAATGGAGATGAATGCAAGAAAAGATCATGATCCATAAAAAGAGATTAGTGTTGCACTCAAGGTGTCACGCCCCGCTTCCCAAATACAGGGAAACGGGGTCGCGACGAGAGTTGGCTACGTATATACATGAGAAAATACCCCACGCATATACGCTAAGCCTAAAGTAACCTAAACAAGTTATAAAATCTACTACGATAAATCAATATCACTACTATATGACATATAAATATCTAACACAATGATAACAGATAAATATAAGAAAGAAATGGCAACTTGATGCGATATAGATAGAATCAGGAAATAACATAAATAAAAGAGCAAGAATAACTATAATCAAGAAAGAGTGACTCTAGCTCCTTAAGAAGCCTGTGATCCTTTCTCAATACCTGATCAGTAATAAATAGCTACAGATCAAGATATGCAAATCCAGGGAGTCAGAACTCCTAGTAAATGTGTAAGAATAAACTGGAAAGTGTATTTGCATATAACATGTAAGCAATAAAGAAAATGTATATACTGGAATAAGAAAATGGCATGAATTAAATAAATAGTAATGTGGATAGCTCACAGTAGACTATGTGTCCAGTCCGGTATCCAATCAGGTGTCTATCACAATCTATATATCAGGCAGGTAAAGTCAGTCAGTACTAGAGTCAGATGTTCAATCAGGTCAAGTGTATCATTGGGTGTTTAACATACATACATGTTTCAGGTAAAGACAATTAATTACAGTACATTATTATTTATTATATCATTGAACACCAATTGCCACCTGTAATAGACGCATCCCATTCTACGCCTATCACAAGTGCCAATCAAGGCCTAAGTTATTGAAACTGATTGGTTGGAGACATTGTTCATACTTTAGGTGGATCTCGCACATACCTGGGACCACGGCCCAGGTGCCTGGCGCTGAACCAGGCCCTACCGCCAGGTAGTCAGTAACAGTACTCACAATATCACAGTGGAATAATAGTCACAGTAACACTGTGGAATAATAAACAAATGGAATGTCAGTCATCTCCTGGAATCCTGCAGTGGAACTGTATCTCAGCTGTGCAACCTGTACCCTAGGTCCACCCAAAATATAGACGCTGCCTCCTCTATCAATTTTCCCAATCCTAGTGTAAGTTGTCTTTTTATATTATTATTTAGATCAATTAATATCCATGTTATTTCAATTACTGGGACAATACAATGACAATAACAATGCCAATGGTGGTAACAATAACAATGTAGACAATATAACCGTGTAAACGGTAGAACAATAGAACAATACATGTGTTATTATTTTACAATATTTTCTCAATAACTTTCAATAGTATGAATACAATAACAATTTCGGATACTGCTCAATAGATAATCTCATCAAGAACTGATCATATTCTATCCATCTACACTATGATACAATAGTCACTGATCCATAAACCAATAGTCCCAATACAATCATCATGAACATCAAGTATCAATCCATGTCAAAGTATCTGATATGGTAAACCATCACCTCAATAAATCTATAACCAGCTATATCATTCCAGTCGGTTTACTCTAATCCTTTATATTATCAGTATGTCCAACTTCTAGTCACCAATATATCAGAGTCTTGCATAAACAGTGAACTATATCTAGTCATATCCTCACCATCAAATAACAATAATATCATCAATTAAGATCATCACATGTTCTGACTTCTATTCAAGGTCAATCACAATATCTAACATAAAGAATATACATCTCAGGTCAACTCCAAATCTAACTAAGTCCATACATAGTTCCAAGCATCAAGGTAGATTCAATCTTCTAGTAAAATAACATCATATTCTATCAGCCCTCACTATTTTAAAAGTTCCTATCTAAATAATCACCAAACAATTGTCTCATAATATTTTACATGAAATGTACCACTCATTCACAACATGAATTATGCTAATCACTTAGTCTAGTCTAGTCTAGTCACAGTCAAAAATATACCACAAATAATTTTTAATCCGAAATGGTAAACAATCTATAATGAAATAATAGGACAAGAATATCGCTGTAACAGGTTATTGAATCCACTATATACCCATGTGCTCTATTAATTCATATTAATCCAGTCTACACTCCTTCTTAACTCTAAGTCAATCTCCACTCCAATAAGGGTCTAATAATAAATCCAAGCATCAACGGATCTAATAAATCAAATAATTTTACCCATCGATAAAGTGAGTCACCACATCTCAGTGCTAAGATTCTAACTCTGCATATATACATATACACACACACACACACACACATCAACAATATATCAATTTCATTCTCCAGCACCAGATCCATTCTCACCCGAATTAATTGAAACAGAAAAATAATAAAGAAAGAGTTAAAGTTAGAAAGTCATAGTCTCGTCTCAATGTAACCGTGTAGCAAGGCTAGACGGGTCGATCCATAGGGAAGAATACGATGGAAGCTTTTCGGAACGATTTTCTCTAAAGTTAGCTTGGAAAAAAGAGATATTGATTGTAAGAAATAGATTTAAAAAGAAAGAATAAGCATAGCCAACTAATCATTTTCCACAACCAAACACTAGTCTATCAAGAATAAATATCATGTTGAACCTATAAAGATTAACCCTAGATTATTGCTTCAAATCCAAGAAAGAAAATTAAGAAAGAGATTAAACCCTGTTGGAAGTACACTAGATAAAACTAAGAATTAGTTTATCAAAGTCCCAAAGTATAGTTTAAGAAAAGCAGCCTTAACATTAAACATCAAAGCATCCAAGTATAAAACCAAGAATAATTATTAAATAGTATACCCTAAGCCTAGTTTAACTCAATTCATGACTAGTCTTTAAGAATTATTTACTTACCCTAGGATTTTTAATATGCATAGAGTTCAATCAACTTATCTTCATAGATCTAGGTTTTAGTTAGCGGAGAGATTAACAAGCTACTAAGGAATTAGTTACACATAATTATAGTTGAATTTAGTATGGTATTTAAAGATTGCAAAAAGTAGATGAAACTAAAATAAAAGAAACACAAATTAAAAAAGCAAAGAGATTGAAAGAAAAAAATACCTTTTATTAAGTCTGTCACCAACTCAGTACAAAGTCTTCTCCTTTCTTCAACTCTTATTCAAAGTAAAAAGAACTAGAAAAATACAAATAAATTCGGAAAGAAAGAGGATCTAAAGAAACCTTAGACTTGAGCTTCTGAGAGCTGCCCTTCCTCTATTACTCTGCAGGGGTATTTATAGAAGAAAATCAAAGGGATAAGAAACGTATGAAGATAGGAGGAGCAAAATACTTCTGAATTTGAATTCTCCTCTTATCTCCAAACTTGTTTTGACTTATCCGTAGAAATTCAATTATGACCTGCAACTTGTTATCATGTTGATCACTGAATATAGCCTATCAGACGGCTGAATTGGAATGTGTGATCAACATAAGCGTTGTAGTCCTTCAAGTCTTCTTTCTGGAGCATCTTGAATCATAAAATCTGAGTTTCAACAGAGAAAGTTATGATTGAAATACTAAAGAGCGTCCAGTCTGAATCCGAATTAAATTCATATTTTCTCTCCTTTATCTTGTGGTGCAAGCAATCTGGTTCAAATAGAAGTCCATCTCTATCTTTAATTAGGATGATGATTCATCTTGTTCTATCTTTCTCATCCTCTAGATTTGAATAGCAATTAGGAGTCCTACTTTATCCTTCTCCTCCTCCCCTAGATTTTAAATTAATAATTTAAAATTCAAATTTAGATTAGGTTAGATAAGATAGAAGCTTCTAAATTACTAAAATAAATCATGCATGTGGGCTTGTGGCTTTTTGGGCTTCATTTATTTATTCTTTAATTAGTCAAGGCCTGCACAATATTAAACAATAAAACGTTACATAGCAGTGCTTTATAAAAGAATAAGTAGGGAAATATGATAATAAATATGACGATAAATATGCACTTTTGACTACCTATCACTAATATAGTCCACTGATCAATCTCATTAATTATTCCTTAACTTTACAATTAAATTCTCATCTGGTTATTACTAATAAGGAGGATCATGACTAATACTCATCTGCCTAGAATAATGGAACGAATCGACAATATTGTTGATAACAGAGTAATGATATATCAATAAAATAATATCAGAGTATCATAATATAACAATAGTCACCGGCATGAATAAAATAATACCGAATATATATACATACGCATGAAATATTAAGATAAAATGCTAAAATTGAAATAGACCAATAAACAAACACTCACATAAAAATGACGCAGTTTTGGAACCGAAACACTATCTGGTCTCCACTGCACGAACCGGTACGAATCTCCGATTATCATATGGGTCGATTTTTGAGTCGCCAACTTATTGGGTCCATAACGAACATAAATCTAGATCGGGTCTGGGTCTTCTGTTATCGGGTTCGGAGCGCACGAAAAGGTATGCATCGCTGTAACATATAACCAAACACATATAGCTACACATACACATAAATGCACATGTACACACCCCTATACATATATATACGAGTATATACATACATACACATAATCATGCATACACCCAGACATACACAATACTCACACACTTATAATCATGCATATATTTATACGTACATACACACTCTTACATAAACATATATAACAAACATGCACACCTCCATGTACATGTAACACATATCTACAAATGTACCATCACATAATAATTTATGCACACCCAATCACAAATAACACATACATAAATACATTCATAATACATAGAAATAGAGAGAGGGCACACTCACGGTGCAGGATGAGACATGGCCGGGAAAAGGTCGCAGCGGAGCTCACTGGAGGAGGCGAAAACCACGAAGGGGGAGGAACTCACAGCCGGCCATAGAGAGTTCGACGACAACAGAGGCGGAGGCCGCGAGGATTTCGGGGTGTCGCGAGCTGCCATTGGGGTCTCTCTAGAGAAGAAAGAGGAGGCCGCATGGTGGGTTAGGGCTGCCAGCAAAGGAAGGAGGAGAAGATTAGGTTAGGGTTTGGTTTAGGATTAGACGTTTATATAGAAGATGTTAATTGGTTATGATTATATAGTTAGGATTAGGATAATTTAAGATTAGATGGTTAGGATTAGGAGATAATGAAAGATTAGGTTAGTTAGGGTTTTTATTTAATTAATATAACTATAGAATTTAGTTGTTAGGATATACGAGGATTAGGTTGCTTAAGATTTAGATTTGATGGATAGGATTAGATAGGATTAAATATTGGGGAGAGAGAGATATAGGGTTAGTGATTAGGTAATTAGATTAAAATTACATAGTTAGGATTTAGGATTTAGTTGATAGGATAAGGATTAAAATAGATTTAAGATTAGTTAGGATTTTATTTTGAAATAGAATTAGTTGAGATTGTGATTTTGAAAGTAGGATGCAGATTTGGGTAAGTTATAATTAGATATGATTTTTGTTAGGGTTTGGATTTAAGATAAAATTAAAATTAGATATTGGATAATAGGTTTTGGTTTGGTTTTGGCTCAAATAAAAGAAAATAGAAGGAATAGAAATGGGCTCATGGCTTGGGTCAAGAAAAATAAAAGAAAGATATGAAACGGATATGGGCTAACGGTAAAAGTTAGAGCATATGGAAATGGGTATTTGGGTTTCGATTGGGCTTAGGATAAAGAATTAAAAAAATGAAAGAAAAGAAAGAAAAAAATAGGGGGTCAAGAAGTGAGCTTGTCTAAGAATAATACACAAAATAAATATCAATAATATTAATAATAAAAATAATAATACACAAAGATACTTAATAATAATAATAATAATAATTACCAATAGTAATAGCCATAATAATAATACATAACAACAATAATTAACAGAAAATACATGCAATAAAAAACTATTATTCATTATTAAATCTTTTATTCTAAAATAGAGGTATTACATTCTACCCACCTTATAAAAAATTTCGTCCACTAAATTTTAATAAAGAAGGGAATGTTAAAAAAAATCAAAATCAAGGAAGAAGATACTAAGCCTCCATGTCTCTTCTCTGCACATCATGGATTCATCACGCTTCCGTTGCGCGCTCTGATCTCTACTACCATCGTCAACATTGAGTGATCAAACTCATAAGATAAAATCAAGGAAAAAGAACTGGAAAGAAGAATAAGAATCAAGATGGAACCTAGATTACTCTGAAATAAGAGATATAATCAGGGATATCAAAGATCCAAGAGATGGATTCCAAAAGAAAGGACGATCAATTCCAATGGAGTCAATATCATCGTATGGATAGCATATGTATATTGCAGTGTATAAATATAACTTGTCTCAGGTAACTGGTAAGAGGTAGATTCTCCTTGAGTAAACTTAGCTGTGATACCAAGAAAATCCCGTCACGCCCTGTTTCCCAAATTACGTGGAAACGGAGTCGCGACGAGAGTCGGTGACGTATATACGCGAGGAAAATACCCCACGGATATACGCTAAGCCTAAAGTAACCTGAACAAGCTATAAAATCTATTAGGATAAATCAATATCACTACAATATGATATATAAATATCTAACACAATGCTAGCAGATAAATATAAGAAAGAAATTGCAACTGGATGTAATATAGATAGAATCAGAAAATTATATGAATAAAAGAGTAAGAATACCTATAATCAAGAAAAGAGTGACTCCAGCTCCTCAAGATGCATGTGATCCTCTCCTAATACCTGATCAGTAATAAATAGCCAAAGATTTTGATATGCAAATCTAAGGAGTCAGAACTCCTAGTGAATGTGTAAGAATAAACTGAAAAGTGCTTATGGATATAAAATGTTAGTTGACAAAAAAATGTATTTACTGGAATAAGAAAATGGCATGAATAAAGTAAATAAACAGTAATATAGATAGCACACAGTAAAGTATGTGCCCAGTCCGGCATCTAATCAGGTGTCTATCACAATCTATATATATATCAGGTGGGTAGAGTCAGTCAGTGCTAGAGTCAGATGTCCAATCAGGTCAGGTGTATCATTGGATATCCAACATACATACATGTATCAGGTAAAGAAAATCAGTATAGTACATTATTATTATGTCAATGAACACCAATTGCCACCTGTAATAGACGCATCCTATATTACGCCTATCACACGTGCCAATCGAGGTCCTAAGTTATTGAAACTGATTAGTTAGAGACGTTGTCCATACCTTAGGTGGATCCCATACATACCCGGGACCACAGCCCAGATGCCTGGGGCAGAACCAGGCCCTACCGCCAGGTAGTCAGTAATAGTAATAGTACTCACAGTATCGCTGTGGAATAATACTCACAGTAATATTGTAGAACAATAAACAGATTGGATGTCAGTCATCCCCCAGAACCCTGCAGTGGAATCGTATCTCGGCTGCGCAACCTGTATCCTAGGTACACTCAAAATAAAGACACTGTCTCCTCCATCAATTTTCCCATCCCAGTGTAAGTTGTCTTTTTATATTATTATTTAGATCAATCAATATCCATGTTATTTTGATTACTGGGATAATACAATGACAGTAACAATACCAATGGTGGTAACAATAACAATGTAGACAATATTATCGTGTAAATGGTAGAACAATAGAACAATACATGTGTTACGGTCTGACAATATTTTTTAAGTAACTTTAAATAATATGAATACAATAACAAACCCGGATACTGCTCAAAAGATAATCTCATTTAGAACTGAACTGATCAATATTTCATTCATCTGCGCTAAGATACAATAGTAACTGATCTATCAACCAATAGTCCCAATATAATCATCATGAACATCAAGTATCAATCCATGTCAAAGTATCTGATATGGTAAACGATCACCTCAATAAATCAATAACCAGCTATCTCATTCCTGTCGGTTTACTCTAATCCCTTATATTATTAATATATCTATCTTCTAGTCACTAGTATATCAGAGTCTCGTATAAACAGTCAGCTATGTCTAGTCATATCCTCACAATCAAATAACAGTAAGATCATCGATCAAGATCATCACACGTTCTCAACTTCTATTCAAGGTCAATCACCATTTTCAACATAAAGAATATATATCTCAGGTTAACTCCAAATCTAACTAAGTCCATACATAGTTCCAAGCATCAAGGTAGATTCAGTCTTCTAGTAAAATAACATCATATTCTATCGGTCCTCAATATTTAAAAAGATTCCTATCTAAATAATTATCAAACAATTGCCTCATAATATTTTACATGAAATGTACCACTCATCCACAGCATGAATTAGACTAATCACTAGGTCCAGTCAGGTCACAGTCAAAGATATACCACAAATAATTCTTAATCTGAAATAGTAAACAATCTATAATGAAATGATAAGATAATAATATCTCAGTAACAGGTTATTAAATTCATTATATATCCATGTGCTTTATTAATCCATATTAATCTAGTCTACACTTCTTCTTAACTCTAAGTCAATCTCCACTCTAATAAAAGTCCAATAATAAATTCAAGTATCAACAGATCTAATAAATCAAATAATATTACCAATCGATAAAGTGAGTCACCACATCTTAGTGCTAAGATACTAATTCTTTATACACACATACACACACATCAATAATATATCAATTTCATTCTCTATCACTAGATCCAGTCTCACCCTAATATAGTCCACTGATCCAATCTAACAATGAATCAATCTCATTAATTATTCGTCAACTTTACAATTAAATTCTCATCTGCTTATTACTAATAAGGAGGATCAAGGCTAATACTCATCTGAATAGAATAATGGAATGAATCGACAATACTGTTGGTAACAGAGTCACGATATATCAATAAAATAATATCAAAGCATAACAATGTAACAATAATGACTGGCATGAATAGTATATTGCAGAATAATATATACATGCACATGAAACATTAAGATAAAATGATGAAATTGAAATAGACCAATAAACAAACAATCAGATGAAATGATGCAGTTTTGGAACCGAATCACCGTCTTGTCTCCACTGTACGAACTGGTACGAATCTCTGGATCATTCCTTCGGTGGGTTTTCGAATCGCCAGTGTATCGGGTCCATAATGAATATAAATCCAGATTGGGTCTGGGTCTTCTATTACCAGGTTCAGAGCGCACGAACAGGTTCGCATTACTGTAACATATAACCAAACACATATAGCCACACGTACACATAAATGCACATGTACACGCCCCTATACATATATATACGAGTATATACATATATACACATAACCATGCATACACCCAGGCATACACAATACTCACACGCTTATAATCATGCGTACATTTATACATACATACACACTCTTGCATAAACATATATAACAAACATGCACACCTCCATGCACACGTAACACATATCCATAAATGTACCATCACATAATAATTTATGCACACCCAATCACAAATGACACATACATAAATACATGCATAATACATAGAAATAGAAAGAGGGCACATTCATAGTACAGGAGGAGACATGGCAGGGAAAAGGCCGCGCGGAGCTCGCTGGAGGAGGCGGAAGCCGCGGAGGGGGAGGAACTCACAGCCGGCCATGGAGAGTTCGACGACAGAGGAGGCAGAGGCCGTGAGGATATCCGGCTGTCGCGAGCTGTCGTTAGGGTCTCACTAGAGAAGAAAGAGGAGGCTGCATTGTGGGTTGAGGATGCCAGCAAAGGAAGGGGGAGAAGATTAGGCTAGGGTTTTGGTTTAGGACTAGATGTTTATATAGGAGATGTTAATTGGTTATGATTATATAGTTAGTATTAGGATAATTTAAGATTAGATGATTAGGATTAGGAGATAATTAGAGATTAGGTTAGTTACAATATTTATTTAATTAATATAACTATAGAATTTAGTAGTTAGGATATATGAGGATTGGGTTGCTTAAGATTTAGATTTGATGGATAGAATTAGATAGGATTAAATATAGGGAGAGAGTGATATAGGGTTAGTGATTAGGTAGTTAAGATATAGAATTACATAATTAGGATTTAAGATTTAGCTGATAGGATAAGAATTAAAACAGATTTAAGATTAGTTAGGATTTTATTTTGAAATAGAATTAGTTGAGATTGTGATTTTGAAAATAAGATGTAGATTTAGGTAAGTTAGAATTAGATATGATTTTTGATGGGATTTGAATTTGAGAAAAGATTAAAATTAGATATTAGATAATAGGTTTTGGTTTAGTTTTAGCTCAAATAAAAGAAAATTAGAAGAAATGGAAATAAGCTCATGGTTTGGGTCAAGGAAAAATAAAAGAAAGATATGGAACGGATATGGGCTAATGGTAAAAGGTAAAGCATATTGAAATGAATACTTGAGTTTAGATTTGGCTTAGGATAAAAAAAAGAAATTGAAAAAAAAAAAAAGAAAGAGAAAAATAGGGGCACAAGAAGTGAGCTTGTCTAAGAATAATATACAAAATAAATATCAATAATATTAATAATTAGAATAATAACAATAATACACAAAGATACTTAACAATAACAATAATAATAATTACCAATAGTAATAACCAAAATAATAATACATAACAATAATATTAAACAAAATACATGCAATAAAAAAATAGTATTATTCATTATTAAATCTTGTATTTCAAAAATAGAGATATTACACAAGGCCTCCTCAAGAGAACTCAATGCAACTCCAACCACAAAAGATGAAGAAGAACTCACTCACTCTCCTAGTGAAGAATGTTACTACGTACCTCAAGAATGAAAGGAGAAGTAATCCAAGAAGAAAAGGAAAGAAGAAAGTAATGAAAGCAACAACTTGAAATTCAGATAGTGAATCCGAAGATGATTCTTGTATATGTGTTTCATGACCCAGGGGATGATCCCTTGAGGTAAATTCAGAATCCACTTTAAGAAAAATTAAAAATTATCATATGATGATATTTCTTTAAGTTGTTAAGAGCTTTTTGAAAAATATGATTTGGTGAAAAAAAAAAGAATTTGAAATTAAAGGGAAAAAAATGGTGCTTTATCTTCAAAACCAAATTTTGTCTTAAAAGAAAATGATTCTTTGAAAATCAAAATTGGGTTGATTTCAAATGAAAAGGATTTTATTTCTCATACTAATGTTGCTTCTTCAAATATTGATAAAAATGAGATTTGTGTTTTGAAGAATAAAATTGATTGTTACGACTCAACCTTGAGCCATTGTGCTTTTGACCATAAGAGATTGGAATTCTTATTTTAAAAAAATAAGGTTCACATATTCATGCACATACAAGTCATACTCACAAGTATGCTAATGTGTATAATTATTCACATTGTCAACATATTATTCACATTGTGGCCATAAAGGCCATCTAGCTATATTTTTCTTTGATAAATTAAAATTTTCAAATGCAAATGTTTAGGTTCGTAATGATACTAACCCTCGAGGACCCAAAAAGATTTGGGTACTAAAATTCACTCCAATTATTTTTGATGTAGGCGTGGGCTCTCACAAGACGTGAGAGATTTGGTGCCTAGGTGGTGATGCAATTGGATCTTTATGAACAAATTATTGGATGCATTACTATCAAGGAGTTTAGGTAGGTGGACCACCTTGTTTTGAAGAAATAGAGATTAATTCAATTGATACTGGTAACTATCTCTATTCTCTATCTTATATTTATATATTTTAATTGGACAATCTTTAGCATATTATGGTTTACATGTTTTTGATTATATGCTTAAATGCCAATCTTGCTAGAACTTATGATATACTTGTATAGTTTTTAAGATACACTCTTGATTTTGTGCCAAATTAGATTCATATCCTTTCTAAATTCTTGTTTAGTTATATGTGTATATCTTAGTTTTGATGATTCTTACATTTACACATGTACTCTCTTTAAAAATTTATAGTCTTTGAATCAATTTTAAAAATCATTCTTTATGATTGGTATTTTCAAACTATTTTAAAATAATTATTTTTGAAAATGCCACCCTTTGTTGTAGATGGTTGGGTGATCATGCCTTGTATAATGTTAAATGACTATTCTTTGACATGTGCATGTAGGTAGGTGTTGACAATGAGTTATACACATAATTCTCATGATACTTGACTTTTTATAACTCATGATATTTAAATTTTTATATACTCATTCATATTTATCTATATATGTATGCTCTAAATTGTGAATGATATTTCAGTTAGTATACATATATATATATTGATTGTGCATGTTAAACAATATCCATACATGTTTTTATAGCACAATTGGTTTCATGCTAAGCTTGATTCTACTCCAAATATATTTATTTTGTTTTTGACAAGCTTATGAATTAGTTCTTTGGTTGTTTCAAAAAGGGAAAGAAATTTTAACAAGCTTAAATTGGTAGCTTAATTTTATTCACATCCTTTTTTAGAAAAATATTTTTGGCAAAGTAGTTCAAATTTTCAATTGGTATCAATTATTATAATCGGTATCTGCATTTCAAATTGTTTTGCAAATTGGAATCTATGTTTATTATGAATTTAATTGATTTCAATTGGTATATTTTTTTAATCATGCTACATTTGCAATTGAGAATCAAGCAATCTAAAATCCTATATTTGGTTTTAAATTTCTCAATTGGTATTGATTTATCTATATTTCAATGTTTACAATTGGGATCCAAAATATTTTAGCCTTAACAAAAGTAAACATGGGCAACAAATAAAAGAATGTATGACTTTTACATTTACGAGATTTCAGATTACATTTGTGGAAGCTTCTTTCTTACAACTTTATTATTGATTCCTTGATTTGAGGAACATCAAAACAATAATATGTAAGTATTCCGACCATAAAACCATGTTCACTTGTAGAACTCAAGTACCCAAGAGTTGGCATAGCCGCAAATGACTTTGGATCTATAGAATCCTGCTCCTTTGGCCAAGGCATCGAACTCCCTTTCGGTCCTCTCTTTGCCTCCTGGGTAGTGAGCCAACATGATCATGTCGAGATGGATGACGCCCTGTGCCGCAGTTGTGGGTTCGGGGTACACTGGAAGGATGCTCTCTATGAGGATCACCTTGCCATTGTCAGGCAAAGCCTTCCTACAATTCTTTAATAGCTTCAAGCAGTGCTCGTCACTCCAATCATGAAGAATCCACTGCACATGTATATTTGTGAATAGTTAATACTTTTTTTTTTGCTTAATTATCTTCGCTTTAAAGAAATAAGATGTTCTCCTTTTAGTTGGTAGAGTCATGACGTGTATAATGTATAAGATTTAAATATGACACACAGCTAATTAAAAAAACTACTAACTATCAAAATCTGGCATTTTCCCTATGTTATATATAGAGAGGCAGCATTTTTTTAGATAAGTTCTACAATATTTTCTATCGATAAATGGGTAACTTCTATAACATATTACTCATATCATATGCAAAAGGTCTAAAAGGGAAGTTGTTGCAAAGCTATTTGTAGACGTTTTTCCTAATTTTCTTTATTTTCTATGCCAACTTCATTTTTTCTAATCTTTTCAAATTGGCATGGACAAATTTTACAAATAGGACGGGAAATTTACCTATCTCTTTTTAATGTTTAATCAATTATTTGACTGACTATTTCAAAGTGTCACATTCAAGTGTGAACGAGAGGAAGAAGAAAGAAATCGAGTTCAGATCTGATCTCTGGTATTTGGTACACCGAGGAAGAGGGGGAAAAGAAATCAGAAGAAGTCTGAGCTGGGGCTGACTCAGATCGGTGCGAGGATCAAGGTCCCTCGATCTCTTCCACCCAATTGGCTGTGAAGAGAAGCTTCCTCACAATGATCTGGGGTAAAAAAATATTTTTTAATTCCTCCTCTTTTTCTTTCTCTCTTGTTATCCTTCTTTTTCTCCTCTTCCTTCTTCTTCCTACCAAATAACCCATCGCTGCAAGAGGGGAAGAAATCCCTCTCTTCCAAAATGCCAAATGTGCCCTTAAAGTAACAAACTTAGTTCTACATATAATCTAGTCCTTTTCTCAAATGAGTTGAAAGATTAGTGTGGCTTGCTCACCTTCATGAGAATGGCACCCCCACTAGGAACACTCTCAAACATATCCCCACCAACATGCTCTACTCCTGCATCAGCATAATTACATCTTTGATTAGATATATCACATCATGCTCAAAAACTTTATTCTAGTTTATAAATTATTCATGTTATTTGGTATATACTTCAAAAATAATGAATAAATACCAAGAATTGGTTCTGCCTCTGATATGACATGAGGTAGGTCAAAGTTGATTCCCTTGATGTGAGGGTGCTTCCTGACGATCATGTTGATGGTTCCGCCAACTCCTCCACCAACATCAACGAGAACCTTGAGATCAGTGAAACCTTTGTAGGTCTGAAGGATCTTCTTGGTTATGATGGTGGAGTGGTTCCTCATTCCCTCATTGAACACCTTGTTGAATCTGGGATCTGTGGCATGGTACTCGAACGCACTCATACCGTAGGTCTTGTTAAATGGCATGCCTCCATCTAAGACGGCATCCTTCAAGTAGTACCTATCATAAAAGAGTTCAAATTAACAGCCTAAATTAATTAATTAAACTCAAGTAAAACTATTGTAGTGTCAATGTAGTAGTGGAGATGGTTTGAATCTCGAGAAATTTAAAATTTTATAGATATCAACTTTAGTGTGAGGATTTGAAATTTTTGATGCTTAATCACTCTCAAACTACTAATATTCGTTGGTGGTGTGAATAGTTTCTCGTCATATAATTTTGTCAAGTTGGTAAAAGTACAATAAATATTTTCCTATAAGTAACTTAGGAATTAAATATCGGATTGTTTATCACCACAGATAAATAGCGCAATAAAAATCTAAAAAAGCATAGAGAGTCGTGCTAACTCTTCATAGTTAAAAACAATTAGTTTAATGAGAAGCATGGCTAAAGCCTTGCCACCACAAATTGTTACCCCCCCCCCCCCCCCCCCCCCCCCCCCCAAACCCCCCCCACACACACTCACACACACACACACACACACACGCCCCCCACCACTAGCAGAGTCTTGTCACGTTGCTTAAAATAGCGAAGAAAACAAAACAATGGAAAGTTGCCCATAAATAAATCTCAAACTTGCTTGCTTGCTTCAAGAAATAAATAAATAAACAAATCTCAAAGTTGCCAAAACAAAAATCTAGGGCAAAAGACAAGAAAAGAAAGACACTGCTGGCATTCTCTCCATTTTACAAATCTTCAACATTTTTAAGTCAATCAGGCCAAATTAATTAGTGTTTTTCTCAACTAATTAAGCTGGAAGATAAGACTTAACCTTCTGAATTAATTTCATTTCTTAGCTTACTGAAATATTTTTAGGCTGAGATCTCAACTTCGTCCCAACTTCAAGCATCTTTCGTGAGCAACATGGGCTTTAAATTTCAACTAAGGTAAAAAAAAATTTTGATACTGGCTTTGGTATTTAAGCATTAAAAATAAGCAAATAAAATGTACTCTATAATAGAAACTATTAACTAGATACGACAAATAATTTTAATTATATAAATTCTTAACTCTACGACTCCAGATTGTTGAGATTATATAAACAAACTTATCTGTTATATCTAACACGTACCAGCTCTCTTTGAGGACCTTGTCGTCCAGGAGAGCCAGGGCGGACATGGACACCCCGTCTTCGTTCTTAGTCAAGAACTTGAGGACGGGCGCCGCCCCGTACTTCCTCTCCTCCTCGCCGTCGGCGGTCATGTCGACTGTGCACGTCACGACATTGTAGCTGGCCAGAAGCCTCAGTATCCGGTCCAGCATCACCATGGCCTGGGGGTTCTCTGTGGGCAACTGGCTGGCGATCTCGGCCGGGGACGAATGGACCCCCGGCCCGGCTTTTACGATGATCTCGAAGAGATCGAGCTCGATGGCAGATTTCAGGGTCATGGGGAGGATGGAGAAGCTGGCTAGCTGTTGGGCGTAGAGGCAGGCCTCCTCGTCTGAGGAGTGGAGGGCTGGTGTGATGAAGTTCTGAGCTGAGCCCATTATTTTCTTTTCAAATTCTCTGTGTTTGATGAGATAAGGAGAGAGCGGGGGGGTTTTATGATGCATGCCTCTGTCATGGCTCACCAACCGCGCGCCAGCCGAAGACTCAATTGGGTCCTCATGGGAGGCTGGAGGAGTTTGGATTTAGGGTGATTTTATTTTTTATTGTTGGCTTTTTTATTATTTTTATTTCTTTTTGTTTTAAAGGAGGAAAATGAGGGGGTTGGTGAGCCCGCCCTGGTTCATTTGAAACGAGACAAAACCACATATAATTTAAATAAATAATTTAAAGGGTATAATTTAGTAGGAGGAGAAGAGAAGCCCGTTGAGTAAAATCTCACGTTCCAAGTCTAATGTATGTGGGCTTCTTATTTTTATTTTTAATTTTTTTCAAAAAGGATTAGTTCTTAATTACATGCGCAATGCATGTACGTGAAACTAAAAAATAAAATAAAAGAGAGAGAGAGAGAGAGAGTTGAGAATGTTGGCGAGGAGGAACATGGTTACGTTGACGTAATTGACTTGTCAAATTTGGACTAGTCATTTGATCAACATAATTAAGTCTAATAAAATAATATTTAGTTTCACATTAATTAATAGACAAAATAAAGTAATTCTATAAAGAGCTGGAAAACATAGGATAAACTAAACTAGTATCCACTCCTTGAGTTTTATACCAACATGTTTATTAGGGAGAACCTCACATAATCTAAATATTAATCCAAATTGTAACATAATTCGTAGATAAAATCAGTTTGATGAGAATGATTAACATACACACACTAGACTATGTCGAGCACCAACAACAAGCTATTGGGAATGGAGGCAACCTTCAGCAACCCAGCACGGGGATAGCGGGGTGCAGAGCCCCCTGCGATCCATGCTAGAGAAGAAACTAAACTAAAGAAGAAACAAAAATCGCACTTGTGGAGGGGCACTTCCGTAATTGCAACACCACCCTACAAATACAATGCTATGTATTTTTCTTAGGGCCTGCTAGAGTTTCTGTGTGCCGTCATTTTTCATATAGAAAAATATTAAACTTTTTTTTTCAAAATGTAGTGAATCGGTGTGGCTCCAGAGGGCGTAGGCAAGTTACCGAATCTCTGTAAATTCTGTATGTTCTTTACTTTCTTCATCTTTCTATTTATTTTATGCTTTTGTTCCTCATTGAGTTTCAGATTCGATTGATCACAACACAATCAACATTAACATTGTAAACTAATTGAAAAGGTTGATTTTAACCAGCAAAGAACTAAGCGTATTACTGCGAGTCAGCAAAGGAGGAGGCCAAACTTGAAACTCGATAGTTGAGTTCTAACAGTCCCAACATGCTACATAAATTTTCGTTTATAAATTGATCTTCTGACAGATATTAAACTAATAAACATTTTGATTTTACCAATAGAAACTAGAGCCAATTACTAAGAAAAACCTAACAATCAAGATTACCTATTGGACTATGTGTCGCATATTCGGTTGAATGTAAGAAACAACATGACTAGATTAGAGTAGTTTGTGTTCAATTAAAATATAGAACATATTATCCAAATAGATTTTTCATGTCCCATTAGAGGCTACACAACCATAAGCTCATTGTGTTGGCATGCAAGTGACATAAGCTCTAGTGCTGCCTGCACGAAGAGAGCCTAATCTTAAGGAGCTTACACGGAAAAAGAGAGGGTAAATAAGAAAATCACAAGTTCAAAGTATGTCCCTAAACACTCAACTAACATTCATATTTGATCATGATCTGAATCTATGTTCACTGGACATATAATATTGAGTTTATATTCAAGCGATAAATATCATAATACAAATATATGCTTGCTCATCCTTGAAACAACTCTGCTGTGCTACATTGACAGGTGGTGCCTGGGCCATCATCATCCACATCATGTCCATAAGTTTATTTGAAGGTATAATATGTTTTATTCAGAAAAGTATTAGGCGTAAATGACTTTCTGAGATATCCATTTACTTAATCTTTTTTTTTAGTTTGATATAGCTAATTGAGCATAGCTCATATGGTAATACAATTTTTTTAAAGTTTCAATTGGAAAAGATATTACAATGTCTTCCAGCATTGAATATTATATAACTTACCCTAAAAAATTAAAGAAAAAATATCAAAACTCTAAAATTAGCTGATTTTGTGAAAACACGAGATAAATATTGATAGATGAATATAGAACTCAATATTATATTTGTCCAGTGAGGTATAATATGTTTTACTTACATCCAGGGCAGAGGAGAAGAGACCGATTCGGATGATGTGCGACATATGATTTTCGGAGCCCTAATTTTACATTTTCAAGCTACGCCTGACTTTTGCTATAGGATTTGTCTGTATTTTGCATCAGAGAGCACCCGATTGGTCTCTGCTTTTTCAACCACTGTTTGGATGTATTTTTGTATTTATTTTTCTCTTTCACAGTGCAGCGAAGCTCTACAGCTCGAGAGGATTTTTTTCTTTCAGTTGTACCTTCAGTTATATTTTCATTAACACCTTATTAATGAAATGCGTGAGACATTTTTTCGGTCCACACTTACTCTCAGAATAAATTTTACTTATATCACTAGATGCAGCACCCATGCCTGCAGCAGTAGTAGCAACAGTAATAATAATAATCAAATTTTTATAGTTTAGAAGGCAAGAATCTACTTAAGATAGCAGTCTCAATCCACATTAAAAGATGTTGTCGAGTGAGAACATAAACATGGGATTTGAGTCATAATGCCTTTGCATGTTATCATGATTCCCTCATGAAGTATTTATCTTAAATGTTAATTCAGAAAACTATTAGGCGTAAATGACTTTTTGAGATATTCATTAACCTAATCTTTTCTTTCAATTTGAATTTTGATATAACAAATGGAGCATAGCTCATACGGTAACACACTTTTTTTGAAGTTTCAACGGGAAAAGATATTACAATGTCTTCTAACACTGGATATTATATAGCTTACCCTATATATAAAAAAGAAAAAATATATCCAAACTCTAAACCCTTTTTTTGAAAACACGAGAGAAAATATTGATAGATGGAAATCTTAGTAGAAGTATAAATATACCAAAACAAAAGCAATTTCCAAAGCAAACGTCACCGCGAAGGATAGAATTATTCATTTCTTCGAACATGTTTGGCACAAAAATGTTGCAACTTCGAGAATTTCCAATAATATTATTGGGTAGTCTTGAACTGATCAAGGCAACTCCCGGAGTTGAGTGCTCGGTCCCAAATCTTCTAGTAGTACTCAGCGTAAGTGTAGCTCTTGTAAGTGATTAGGTGATTTTTGTTGTGCTCGGAGACAACAACCCTTAGAGGATCCAACCAGAACTCAATCACCAAAACAATGAAACCAAAAACTAGAAGAAGAACCAATCGCAAAAACCAGATCTAACGAGGTTCGGCCAACCTGCCTACGTCCTCGGGGCAATTCACGGAGAGAGTTTTCTTTATGGAAGATGGATTACAATAGCTCTAGATCTCTATCAACACTAGAGAGTCCGCAGCTATACTTTGTCTAAGTACTCAACCCTAGAAAATTACAACCAGGGCTTAAATACATAACTTCCCGAAACAACAGATTTCGCCCAAAACCCGACTGTCGGTCGACCGGCCGGTCGACCGACTCCCTCTTCCGGTCGACCGAGCCGGTCGACCGAAACAAACAGAGAGTTGGGTTGCTTACAGAGACCCTTTTCGGTCGACCGGCCGGTCGACCGAAGCAACCAGTCGACCGGTCCGGTCGACCGATGCAACCTGGGAGCAAGCCTGTGCACTTTCGTGCACGTCGGTCGACCGGTCCGGTCGACCGACCTCCTGAATTTTCTGCTGCTGCTTCTTTTCCTGCCTGCTGTTCCGTCGCCTTTCGTCGTAGACTCCTTGGCAGTCTTCAACAGCACCTGGCATGACTTCACTTCCTCTACTGTACTCTCTCCTCCAACAATTCTCCACCTCGGTGAAGATTGTTAAATCTGAGCCGAACACCGACTCGAAAGCGGCTGCACCAATCTGGTTGCCTACGTACCCCTTGCCCAAGGGATCAAGCCATCCGTAGTTCATCCAAATGAGCTTCGACAAGCTCACTTCACCTGAAGGATCTGGAGCAAGTCTTTGCAGTGTGCAAACTTTACTCCCGACACCACCTTTGTAAGCATATCGGCTGGATTCTCCGAAGTATGAATCTTCAATAAATTTATGTCATCTTCCTCCAGAATCTCCCGAACAAAGTGATACCTGACATCGATGTGCTTCGTCCTTGCGTGGTAGACTTGGTTCCTTGCCAAATAAATGGCACTCATACTGTCACAGTGTATCTTCAAGATCTCCTGTTCCACTCCCAAGTCATCTAACAATCCCTGAAGCCAAATCGCCTCCTTCATGGCCTCGGTCAAGGCCATATACTCAGCCTCTGTAGTCGACAACGCAACTGTGGACTGAAGTGTGGAGCGCCAACTCACCGGTGCCTGCGAGAATGTGAATACATACCCCGTCGTCGACCGGCGTTTGTCAAGATCACCTGCATAGTCCGAATCCACGTACCCTATGCATTCTTGCTTCCCAGTGTTGTCCTTCTCAAACACGAGGCCTACATCAACAGTACCCTTGATGTACCTCAGGATCCACTTCACTGCTTCCCAATGACCCTGACCTGGATCATGCATATATCTGCTGACCATGGAAACTGCCTGTGATAGATCCGGCCTTGTACACACCATTGCATACATCAAGCTTCCCACTGCATTGGCATATGGTACATGAGTCATATGCTCACGCTCCTGAACACTCCTTGGAGACATCTTCGCTGACAACTTGAAGTGCGGCGCCATTGGTGTACTTACAGTCTTCGTATCTTTCCCGATATTAAACCTCTGCAGTACCTTCTCCAGATAGCCCTTCTGAGTCAAGCTAATCCTGCCAGCCTTCCTGTCCCTTGTGATCTCCATACCCAATACTTTCCTTGCTTCCCCCAGGTCCTTCATCTCGAACTCAGACGATAAAGTCTTCTTCAGAGAATCAATTGCAGATCTTGACCTAGAAGCAATTAGCATATCATCTACGTAAAGTAGTAGATAGACATACTCACCAGATGGTAGCTTGTTATAGTACACACATGGATCGAAGTGGCTTCGTGTGTACTTCTTCTTCCTGATGAAGCTGTCAAATCGTTTGTACCACTGTCTCGGAGACTGCTTCAGACCGTACAGCGATTTCTTCAGCTTGCATACCAACTCCTCTTTCCCTGCAGTTTTGTAACCTGTGGGCTGAGTCATGTATATCTCCTCCTCAAGATCGCCGTAGAGAAAGGCGGTCTTCACATCGAGTTGGTCAAGGTCCAACTCATTCTGTGCCACCAAGGCTAATAGGATCCGAATAGACGAGTGTTTTACAACTGGGGAGAACACCTCGTTGTAGTCGATCCCTTCTCTCTGTGCGTAGCCTTTAGCCACCAGCCTTGCCTTGTAGCGCACTTTGTCTTCTTGGAGTGATCCCTGCTTCTTAGCAAACACCCACTTACACCCTATTGCTTTCTTCCCCTTGGGCAACTTGGTCAGTTCCCATGTGTTGTTCTTATAAAGAGACTGCATCTCTTCATTCATAGCTCCTTTCCATAACTCAGCTTCTGAACTGATTTCAGCTTCCCTGAAAGTAGATGGAATGGCTTCTTCAACAACTGGAAGTGCATGTGCAATCACCATGTCTGTAGTGAGCCAGCCAGGTTTCCTAGCATTCCTCCTTGGTCTTCCAACTGCAGTGGGATCTTGAACCGCATCAATAACCTGTTCCTGATCCTCTTCAACAACCTCAGCATCTTCTTCTGCAACTTGATCACCTCCCTGTGTCACCTCAGGGATGATCCTCACTGATACTGAGTCTTCTAGAGATGGTGGATCTGCATCACTCTCCACCTGCTGCAATAGCTCCTTGGTCTTCTTAGTCTCCACCTGCTTAGAGACTGTAGGCTTCATCATCGAGGCCTCATCAAAAGTGACATCTCTGCTGATTATGAATTTGTTGTCTTGTTGGTCCCAGATCTTGAACCCCTTGGTTCCTTTCTTGAAGCCAACAAACACTCCTTTCTTCGCTCTCGGATCCAATTTGTCTTCTTTTACATGGTAGTAGGCTGGACATCCAAATATCCGGAGCACATCATAATCTTCTGCAGCTTTACCCGACCAAGCTTCAAGAGGGGTCTTCCCTCCTATTGCAGATGACGGCAACCTATTGACGAGATGGCATGCATACCCCAAAGCTTCAGCCCAGAACTTCTTTGGTAATCCTGCATTTGACAATATGCACCGAACCTTCTCTAGCAAAGTTCGGTTCATTCTTTCAGCCACCCCATTCTGTTGCGGAGTTTCCCTCACTGTGAAGTGCCTCTCTATGCCCTCATCAAGACATAGCTTCTGGAAAGGGTCTGACTTGTACTCTCCTCCGTTATCAGAACGAAGTACCTTGACTTTTCTTCCTGTACTCCTTTCCTGATTTGCTTTCCACTTCACAAACAATTCTAGGACTTCATTCTTGTGTCGCATGGTGTACACCCAGCACCGCCTAGAATAATCATCGATAAACGACACAAAGTAATGGGTTCCCCCTATTGATGCAGTCTTTGTGGGTCCCCATACGTCTGTATGAACATAATCAAGAATGCCTTCGGTGCAGTGTGAAGCTGTACCAAACTTCACCTTTGTCTTCTTGCCTATGATGCAATGTTCACACAAATCCAGTTTGCAGGTCTCTGCACCCTTCAGCAGCCCTTTCCTCACAAGAGCTTGCATAGATTTCTCCCCTGCATGTCCCAGCCTCATGTGCCATAGCCGGGTTTGATCTTCCTTCTGACTGGTCGAAGCTGCCACCTGCCCTGTCACTGTACTACCCTTCAAGTAATACAAATTGTTCCTGCGGTTGGCCTTCAACACCACCATTGAGCCCTTCGTCATTTTAAGAACACCCTCTTTAATAGACACACCGAGCCCCAATGATTCCAAAGCACCCACTGAGATCAAGTTCCTCTTCAGCTGAGGGACATATCTCACTTCCTTCAGCTCCCTTACCATCCCGTCGAACATCCTGATAGGAATTGTGCCCATACCCTCCATGATGCATGGGTGATCATCGCCCATGACGACCGAACACCCCTCCAACTTCTCAAGACTGGTAAACCAATCTCGATTAGGGCATACATGATATGTAGCACCTGTATCAAGAATCCACTCGTTATCCCCCGAGTAACCTACAACAGGAGTAGTAACTGAAAACGAGAATACCGAAGAATCTGAATCTGAATCCTCTGCCTGTGATTTACTGCTAGCAGCCTTTTTCACTCTTGCCAGATTTGCCTCAGATTTTGATTCCTTCTTCTTCCCCTTGTACTTTGGACAGTCAACCTTCCAGTGCCCAAACTCTTTGCAATGCATGCACTGGTCTTTCTTAAGATCCCTTAAGCCCGGTCTTGACTTCGATCTTCCTCTCACCTCCTTGCCTTTCCTTGATGAGCTCCTGCCTCTTACCTCCAAAGCTTCTGCTGATGAACTAGATTTCCCAGGATGTTTCTCATTCTTCCTTTTCTCATAACTCATCAGTGCTGACGATATCTCATCAAAGTCTAAGGTTTGCCTTCCATTTAAGAATGTCATTGTAAATATCTCATACTCCTCCGGTGGAAGAGAGTTCAGGAGAACGACTGACTTGTCTTCCTCACTTATAATGGCATCCACATTCAGCAAATCCGTAATAAGCTTTGTAAACCTGTTGAGGTGCTCATTCACTGTGCTTCCCCTCTGCATCCTGGACAAATACAGCTTGCTCTTAAGCTGCAACCGAGTCTCCACGCTCTTTGTCAGGTACTTCTTCTCGAGGGTTTTCCACATATCCTTTGCTGACTTCTCATGTTGAACATAATACTTGATATCTTGTGACAAACATGAGCGAATCAGGCCACATGCCGACCTGTTCATTTTTGCCCACTCATCATCAGTGGTAGTCTCCTTCTTCTTCTCCAAAAGGAGCGTGTCCTCGAGGTTCTGTGCATTCAATGCATCCATGACCTCACACCTCCACATCCCGAAATTGTTAGTTCCATTGAACTTAACAACTTCAATCCTGGAGTTGTTCATTGTTTTAACAGACTTAGATTCCTCTGCCATTGAGATCCTTTTCTTGACCCTCTAACTATGCGGAAGATCAAATACTTGCAAAATAGATCTATTACTGAGATAAAAAAGTGATTTTTACCTCCACCTTGAAACCCTAGCTTGAGTTTCTCACCAGATCTATTCCACCACTGATTCAAAACGAGCCCTCCCTGCGTCCACCTGAGATCGACACACGATCTCCTTGAACACCAATGCCTCTGACCTGAGATCGACACACGATCTCCACCTGATCAGATCTGGAGCCCTTCGAATCTTCAGAATATCCCAAGCGTAACCTGGATGCTCTGATACCACTTGTTGTGCTCGGAGACAACAACCCTTAGAGGATCCAACCAGAACTCAATCACCAAAACAATGAAACCAAAAACTAGAAGAAGAACCAATCGCAAAAACCAGATCTAACGAGGTTCGGCCAACCTGCCTACGTCCTCGGGGCAATTCACGGAGAGAGTTTTCTTTATGGAAGATGGATTACAATAGCTCTAGATCTCTATCAACACTAGAGAGTCCGCAGCTATACTTTGTCTAAGCACTCAACCCTAGAAAATTACAACCAGGGCTTAAATACATAACTTCCCGAAACAACAGATTTCGCCCAAAACCCGACTGTCGGTCGACCGGCCGGTCGACCGACTCCCTCTTCCGGTCGACCGAGCCGGTCGACCGAAACAAACAGAGAGTTGGGTTGCTTACAGAGACCCTTTTCGGTCGACCGGCCGGTCGACCGAAGCAACCAGTCGACCGGTCCGGTCGACCGATGCAACCTGGGAGCAAGCCTGTGCACTTTCGTGCACGTCGGTCGACCGGTCCGGTCGACCGACCTCCTGAATTTTCTGCTGCTGCTTCTTTTCCTGCCTGCTGTTCCGTCGCCTTTCGTCGTAGACTCCTTGGCAGTCTTCAACAGCACCTGGCATGACTTCACTTCCTCTACTGTACTCTCTCCTCCAACAATTTTCATAGACGAGTCAATCTGGTGATTTTTATCACAACATTTGCAGATGGGCAGCAGAATGTAGGAATTAAGATTCTGCCAGTGTTTTTGTTCACAGTCGCCCTGCGGAGCACACTCTTGTATCGACCTTTGCTAAGAACCTACATGAAAACAAAAAGAAAACATGTTGAGGTTGATCTTTTGTTTCTAAAGGGAGTCAATTCTCTAGCAAAGCTGAATCAACACAACAGTTTTTAACCGTGTAACTTGAGAAGAATTAGTAAGAATTAAAATTGTGGTCAGAAAATGACAAGCTGATGACACGTAATAACCAATAATTAGTGAGAGTAATTTCTTTATGAAGGTGCTGGCAGATCAATCCTAAACTTAAAAAATAAAAAAAAAAATCTAACTTTCTAACTAATTACTCTAATTAATATTATCACTGGAAAAATATTAAATGGTCTATTTTTTTCTTAGACTACATTTTGACCTAAAGTACAATGCATAACCATGTACATTGCATACATGATCGCACATTAGATATGACCTCACATATTACTCTTCTTTTAGTCCGTTTTAGTACGAGAAGTTTAGTTAAATAGCAGAATTATTTCAATAATTAACATTTGTCAAAGAAGAAATATTTATATATAGCTGCATTTGATCTCTAATGTTGATTACAAAAGCATCAGGCTTAGGGTTCACTCCCAACCCATTTTCTATCCCTCAGCACTTGCAGGCCAGGGACCCCATCCTACAGCAGAATTGTGATGACATTTGGGGTCCTTGTTGTTAGACTTATTATGCTTTTAAAGTCTAATTTAATTTGAGCCTAATAAAGTCAATTGAATATTTGCACCCGCTCATTTAACGTATGTTGTTTGACCCAATAAAGAATTGATCAAGTCTAAATAATTTGGGTCAAGATACGTTATCAATTATACTTAGCTATGAGTGCATTTAAATTAAAATGTGGGACTCATCTACACGTGTAGAACTCGTGTTATAAATAAGGGCCTAGATCTATGATGAGTTGAACTAGGGTTCCCTGATGTTATATATATCATGGGCAGGGTTTCCTCTCCACCACAATGACAATCTCTCTCTTGGAGGCCTCTCATCTTCTCTAAGAATAAAGAAGAGAACTTGGTGGCTGGAGAGAAGAATCCTCTCTTTAAACTCTGGCGTCCTCGAGATCGTGCAACCTTCGGTATCTCTTTCGTAATGGAATCAGGTATGCCTAAAACCCTCCTTCCCTTTAATTTTGATAAAGAGGCTTGTAGTTTATGCATGGATCTTGTATGGAATAATTATTAGATCCAACAATTGGCATCAAAGTCTCCTCTTTATTGGATCATTGGGATATAAAATAAATTTTTTATCTCGATTAATAATAATCAAAAGTAAATACTTCCCTTTGGTTCAATAAATATTTTTGTGTCTCATATAATGAATTAAAGTTTAAAGGGATATTTTTTAACATGTATATATTTTTATGAAATTTAATATGTGTATTATTCTAGATTTAATTAAGAAAAAAAATTCCCTACTCGCAGGCATGCAGTGCTGCTTCAGCACTGCATACGTGTATGCAACCGCATCTGCATGCAGCGCATGCAGAGCACTGTATGCAGTGGCTGCATGCAGAGCGTGTGGGGGGCCCTCTTCCATGGGCCGGCAAAACGCATAAAAAAATTGATTTTGAGTTTTCTAAATTAAGGGATTAAGAGATTAATTAGGATTAAAAAATTTAGAGATATAATTTTAATCTAATAAGGAAGCTATTCCTAATTAATCTCATATAAAGTTTAAATTAAATTGTAGAGATTGATTTGGGTTTTAGAGTTGAGATAAAATTCTAATCTATTAAAGGAATTTTTGTGGTAGAATTTTATTCAAATAAAGAAACCTAATCCCAACTAATCGACCCATTAAGTTATTTGATGAATTCCCAGGATGAATTCATCGAGAAGCTTGTTGAAGGCTTCTACAAAAGCTTGAACCGCTGTCTTCTCATGATTTTCAAAAGCACCCGTACTTCTTTTGTTTCTTGGAGAGTCATATTCTCTCGAGCAATAGAAAATATCGGGATGTTAGAGGGGTTACCGAAGCTGAGTCCTTAGAAGAATTGATCACAATCTTGAAAAGGACAGTGGCGAATGAAATAACCTGAGACAGATAGACCTTTGATTAGTCTCTAAATATGCATATTTCATAGCACATCTTTACATTTATTCAATATTAAATTCTGTTAATAGCACCTCTCCTGTATGTTTCTATGTCCATGACATGAAATGAAGAAGAAACCAAAAAAACCCATTTAATTGGTGATTTAAAGCCTACACGTATAGCCATTGACTTTGGAAGGTGGTTCTGTCAAAGTAGGTGTCCATATCTAGAAACTAGGGGCTACACAGGGGGACAAACTAACAGCGCGTGCCAGACAGCACGTGCGCGCGGCGCCAGTACTACCGCGAAAATACGGCCCTGCCGACGTTTTCGCGGTCGCATCATGGAGCCGCGCATCGAGATTCAACGCGCGGCCACATGACACCCTCCTAGTGCCCCTTGTTGGCCCAAAGGCCTATCACTCTAATTTTGATGATGATTAACTCATGTAATTATAGTACTAATGATCTTGTGCTTATTTAGTTTCAGATATTTGATTAAGATCTTAGTCGGTGTTTAACTTCAATGAAAGATTTGAAGTTAAGTTTTGAAGCTAGCCCGTGTTGATTCAAGAGCTCGCTCTTCAAGATTACTCAAAGAGGAGTCGAGCTCATAGATCAAGTTTGGACCATGTTGAGATGGAGAAGATAATTTTCAGAGAAGACTTGAGTCTGAGTTTGTAAGTTTAAGATTTTATTTTAGATAAAATGTAAATGATAGATTAGTTATGGATTGCTCAAGCTCTCATATACACACACATAAAATTTATATAGTGTTTCTCATAAGAATAATTTGGATTTTAGAAAATACCGTTTTGATTTTGGGCTTCAAAGTATACATCTTTATATTTGATGAATAGAGTTTATTAAAACAAGTTTACATGTTTTATATGTGTTTTGGATTTCATCCATACACATTGATGGTTCAAATATTTAGAAAAACATTTTTGATATTTCTATATCATATGTTTAAGTTCTGTATTTATCAAAACTTTATTTTGAGCCAAATTGTCAAAACATAGATATTTCTTCTTATATGTGTATTGGATCATATCCGTACACTCCAAGATTCAAAAGCATTTTAAATATCTTATTTTTGTATTTGGACAAATTTTAAAAAATCGGTTTTTCATTTAAAAGTTTGATTTTGAAAAATACTTATTTTTGTTTAAAGTTGAATTTCTATATCACAAAAATAGTTCAACTTATTTGTAATATATGTTGATTTTGATCACACATATTTGAGTTTCAAAGTATTTCAATGAACTGATTTTTGTGGATTTTATGGGATTTTATAGGATGTTAAAAGACCAAGTTTCAAACCCTTCAATCTCTAGCCTGAGCCTGCTAGTGGTCGATCGGCTGGTCGATCGAACCAGAGGTCAGTCGAATGGTCGATCGATCGATGTGCATAAGGACGTGTACAAGGCCTTGCCTATAAGGCCAGTCGACCGGGCGGTCGACAGACTGTAACCACCCAACTCTAGGGTAGTGTCGGTCGACCAGACGGTCAATGGATAAGGCTGAGTGCCTCTAGGCTCGGTCGATCAGGCGGTCGACCGGTAGGCGAGTTTGCCTGGGCGGTCGACTGGGCAGTCGATCGATGGCTCAACGATCAAAAATATGACCGTTGGCCGGTCGACCGATAGGTCAAAATTGACCTTTTGTGGACCCCAACGGCTATGTTTCTAAACCCTATAAAAAGGGGATCTCTTGGCCAGTTTTAGATAAGATTTTGGAGAAGTTTTAGAGCTAGTTTTTTTCATCTCTCTTAGGGTTTTCTCCAGATATTTTTGGGCTTAAACTTCCATATCAAAAGGAGAGTTTTAAGAGTGTTTTAAAAAGAGATTTCTTGAGTTTTCCATCACAACTTTATCTTGTTTTCTTGCACAAACTTGAGCTTTCCATTGCTATATCAATCCTCTAAGGATCCTTATTGTGAGAGTTATTTTTATGATCAAGAGAAGTGATCACAAGTTTTCATTCTTGTACTTTGAGGAATTGTAATGGTTGTAGCCTCGATGAAGAAAGTTTTGTGATGACCAAGTGAAGTGATCACCAAGTGTTCCAAATTGTGATTGAAGGAGTTGTAAGAGGTGCGGCCTCACAAGCTAGTATGCGTGCGTGTGTTGTTCTTACGGGAATAAGTGAGGGACTTGTGGGTCCAAAGTTCTTGAGGGAGCACGTTGTAGGTGTTGCGGCACCGAATGATCTTGCGGAATCGTTATAGTGAAAATCCTTTATAGTGTTGAAGGTGGTGACGTAGAGCAAGTGTGCTCGAACCTCAAAACAATTCTCCTGTGTTTGCGATTACTTATCTCTCTTGTATTTTTCATGTTGTATGCTTATATTGCTTTCATCTTTATATGCTTGATATACTTGTGCTTTATTGTTATATGCTTGAGTTATTTGTTTGCTCACACTTGTATTCAACCAAGAGATCTATAGTGGCACCTCAACTCTTAATTTAGAGAAACCTTGAGGAGATAGTCTAGAGCTCTTCGTTGAAAATTCGGCTACACTCTTGTGTTGTACTTTGTGTGTTTGCATAATAGTTTTAGTTTGCATAAATAGTTTTTTAATTCCGCATATGTACATTAGATTAACTTGTCACCGATTTATCCTCTCTAGGCGACTTACAATTGGTGTCAGATCTTAGTGCTCTTGATTTGGGTCTAACAACCTAGAGTTAAAGATCCTATTTTAGCTAATTACAATATTTGTACACACACATAGATTTCATGACACCTTCTATATTTGACAATCTTAACATCCAAACTTGGAAAGTTAAGATATCCATGTACCTAAAAGCCCTGGGTATTCAAGTTTATTTTCCACTATTAAAGATTCTTATTGTTTAAATGGAAAACATCTTGAGGTTAACACAGAAGCCATCCATACTTTAATATCTATCCTAAATGATGAATATTTATTTAGGGTTGCTAACTTTGATTCGGCTTTTATAGTATAGAACACCCTTATCTCTCTTGGTGAACAAAAGTAATACTACATGAGGAGTGACTCGGATAATAAAAGTGATTCTTTCAACATGTGCTACATGGTCCAATAGGATAACCCCCTTGAGATAAACTCCGAATCCGAGGTAGAAGAAGTATTGACATGCCTTACAATGAGCTTACATCTTTTTGTCAAAAATTCTTCAAAAGTATGATTTGTTAAAAGAAGAAAAAGACTTAGTTTTAAAAAAAATAAAACTTTGTTGATTGAAAACAAATTTTTGAAAAAGGAGAATGTTTCCTTGTCTTCAAAATTGAATGTTGCTTTTGAAGGAAATAATTATTTATTAAATAAAATTGATTCTCTTTCAAAAGAAAAAGAAATTGCGTTAAATGAAAATAAATCTTTGCAAAAGAAAATTATTTCACAAGAAAAAGAAAAGACTTCTAAAAAGAAAAATAATGTTGATTCTCATTCTTGTCATGTCTCTCATGCTAATAATGTTACATCCTCTTTTGATAAAAATGAGATTCATATTTTGAAAAAGGTAATTAATTGTTTGAGCTCAAATTTGAGTAATTGTGCATTTAACTATAATAGAATGGAATCCATGTTTCACAAGAAACAAATTTCACATGTTCATGCACAAACCCCGTGGCACACACATGCATTTATGTTCACACTATTCATATGCATGCTAGAGTGTACAAATGTATACATTGTGGCCGCAAATGTCATCTTGTAAGATTTTATTTTGATAGAATAAATTCTATAAATTTTGCAAATAAAAATGATTGGGTTCCTTATGATGCTAACCCCCGTGGACCCAAAAAGAAATGGGCATCAAAATTCTCACATCTTATGTTTGATGTAGGTGTGGGCTCTCACAAAAAGTGAGAAGGTTGGTGCCTTAATGGTGAATGGATATGGAGTCAGATGAACATACCTAATTAATGCATCGCTGTCAAGGATGTTTGGTGGGAGAACCACCATGGTTTGGAGACTTAGAGAATAGTTCATATGGTTTGGTAACTCTCTCTAAACTCCTATTTTTGTTTACATGCTTTTACATTGATAATTTTTAGCATGTTGTGATTTTAATGTTCATTATGTTAAATGCAATGTTATCAGATATATGATATACATAAATAGTTTTTGAGATACATCCATATTCATATGAATTCATATTTTGTGTTCTCATTATTGTTTAACTACTATGTATATACTAGTTCTAAAACACATGCATTTAGCCTAATGATCATGTTTGTTTTGTACTTCATGTGACGATTGCTTGTTTAGATGTATTTTTTGTTAAAATTTGTGTTTATACTTGTACAAGTAGTGAGCTACACTTGATTAATATATGTACTTCATTGCTTATTTGTACTCATTACATGTACATGTTTAACCTAGTTTTGATGCTTCTTTCATTTGTACTTGTTTTTCCTATTTTTTATACATGTTTAGCTTCATGTATATGTTCTTTTTGCCCAAACCTAATAGATATATATATGAATATCTTTAAGTCACTTACTTTTGCAAAATTCTATTATGGACTCATTTTGTTTGGGATATGTATGTATACTTTTAGTTTCGACAAAACATACATAAACCTTGAAGCTTGTTTAGTTTTTTATGTTTTGATGTTTTTTTTAAAAGAAATCTCATATGATCTTCATTGCCTAATTTCATGATTTTGTTCATTACATGATTCCTACACTCAATATATATTATTTACTCATGATTAATGAGCATATATATGCTTTATCGCTTTTCGAGTGTCGATTCTCGTATAATTTTCATATTTTATGGATACATTTGTATTTTATTCCTTACTTGAAGGACTTCGTACTAGTTTTCCAAATTATAATAAAACTAGTTTCGTTATTCTTCAATTTGGTAGGATTTTTCAAATATATTAAAATTATTTATCTTTTTTCTTGAAGAACCCTACCAACCGAAGGGCGGTTGGATGGGCGACCATACCTTGTATGTCTTAATGACTATCTTTTATCATGTGCATGAAAGGGTGATAGTTATGAGTTATATACATGATCTTCATAGAATTTTATTTTGTATACTCATATGTGTTTTCTATACATGTATGCAACAAATTTCAAGTCATATTTTCATACATTCATATATATGATTTTTATTATGCTTGCTTAACAATGTCTTTACACATTTTTAAAGCACAAACTGTTTATACTAAGCTTGACTTAATTCTAAATGTTAATTATCTTTACAAGATTATGCATTGATTTCAATTGGTATTTGTTTGGTATCAAAATATATTTCATGTTTTACCTTCAATTGGCATCAAAAACTTACAATTAATTACAATTGGTATCAAAATCTACAATTAGCATAAAAATTTAGTTTGTTGACTTCAAGAAATTTCAAAATTTTGTTTTAAGTATTATCAAAATTTTCTTTCAAAATTTTTTGATATGTATTGCCTATATGCAAGGGGAGCTTAACATCTTCTCTATATCTAAATTCTGAAAAACACCTAGAGGGGGGTGAATAGGTGTTATTGCTAATCTAGAACTAAATGCAAAACTAAGTGCGCTAAATGCGGAAGCTAATGCAAATTATGCACAAACTAATACAATACAACAAGTGTAGCCGAATTCCCTTTGCGAGGCTCTGGACTAACTCCCCTTGATTCCCCTTGAAATGGGTTGAGGCGCTATGTGAAGCTCTTGTTGGATGAGTATAAGTTGGGCACACACACACAAGAAATCCAAGCAATGTGCACACACAATCAAACCAAGCAATCAAGGATATAGCAATATGGATTATGCAAGACACAACACAAGCAAATAAATATGATATGACAAGATGAATTATGCTCAACACAAGCAAATATGATATGAATGAAGTATGATGCTTTGCACAAATGTAAAGAGAGAGTTTAGAGACAAGTGGATCAAACGCAAACACAATGATATGTTTCGAGATTCGAGCACCCTTGCTCTACATCCCCGCCTACACTACCGTGGAGGATTTCCAATCCACTATACCGTCCACCGAGGACTCCCACCGAGGGAACCTTCACCGAGAAGGATTTGTACAACAATGGAGTACCTAACTCCTCTCTCAAACAAACACCTCCCCACACACGAGGAGTAGGCCCTTAGCCAATCAACCACAACAACAACACCTCTACCGAAGAGGCTCACAACCAATCTCAATCACCTCACACTTGAGGGATACAAACCAATCACCCGATCACCTCTACCGAAGAGGGATACAACAAGAATAAGGGTGTACAACTTAGAGGTTACAACAACAACCTCAAAACTCTCTCTTTTCTTTTCTCTTTCCACAAAACAAATGATCCTAATAGATTAGGATAGAAGATAGCTCAAGTGTGGAAAACTAGGTGTTTGGAAAACAAGCAACAAAGAAAAATACTTGGGAAAATTCTTGCAAAAGATATAGAATAAAAACCAAGACAAATCTCCCAAAATATTCTTTTCTTTTATTTTTCCAAAAACCTAAAACAATAAAGATTGGAAGTTTTAAAGCCCAAAAACTCTTTTTAAAACTCTTTTAAACACTTCAGAAAACCAGAATTTTTTCTCTTCAAAAACTTAGCCAAAATCCCCAAAGAGATGGGGTTTATATAGGCCTATCAGAAAACTAGCCGTTAGGCTGAGCTGGCAGCCTGACAGGCTGCCGGTCGACCGCCAACGGTCAGAAATATGACCGTTGGGCAACAGCGGTCGACCGGCCCGGTCGACCCAGAAAAACAGAGAGAAGAGCTCTCATCCCGGTCGACCGGCACGGTCGACCCAAACAACCCGAGAGCAGAGCTCTCAGACCCGGTCGACCGGCTCGGTCGACCGTCCCAGTGACTCCAAACGTGCACAGATCTGTGAACGTCCGGTCGACCGGCCCGGTCGATCGGACATCAGCCAAGTCGACTAATAACCTGGCTTAGTCGACTGGTTGAGTCTGGAACTGAAAACTGGGTCAGAAAACTTGAGAAAAAATATTTTATAAAAATCTTTTAATACTTCTAAAAATCACCAAAAATATTTTTATCATTTTATATCAAAACTCAAACAAGTGATAAAAGTTTCAAGACATGTATCAACATATTCAATTCATTTTTGAGTCTTGCAAATTTTATCAAAAACAAAGCTTGTATTTTTGTCAAACTTGATTTTTCCAAAACATGAATAGGATAGTCAAAATAAGTTTGTCTAGCAACTTTAAAGCATGTATGTATATCTAGAACATATCTAATATACATAGAAATAAAGTAAACTTATTTTGATCTACTATCCATGAAAGCCAAAATCCAAATCATGAAACGTGTGTGTTGTGCACTTGAGCATATCAACTATACTAAACTTTACAAATGGATCTAAAACACACTATCTAAACTATGGATACCTAAGTCTTCTTGATGATCTTCATCTTCAAGTAGACTTGCTCCAAAACTCCATCCATGGGCTAAGCAATGTGTGATCTTGAAGCTTTGGCCCTGGAATCATCATGAAAAGCTTCTAAACACTTTGTTGAAGCTAATCACCAACTAATATCTTGGTTAATGATCTGAAACTTAAACAACACAAGATTATTAGTAAACATAACTACATGAGTTAATCATCATCAAAACTAGAGTGGAAGGCCTTTGGGCCAACAATCTCCCCCTTTTTGATGATGACAAAACTCATGGAGTTATATATGCATGGATTAAAGTTAGGTTTCAAAGAAGCTCCCCCTTAACTCATGCATAAACAAATAAATAAAATATATGCAATGAAGGCTCTTAAAACATGAATGCATAAGTATGCATAAACAATAAAGGTTCTAGATACCAATGAAATATTCAAAATAAAACATGCTCTAGATACCAATTAACAAATAAACATTTTCTAGATGCTCTAGATACCAACTCTAGATACCAATTAACATGCATTAAACTATATTAAACTTAATATATGCAAAAACATAACTATGCATATATAAATCTCAAACAAACTCAAAATCTTTCTCCCCTTTTTGTCAATCATCAACAAAGGGTTCAAAGTAAAAACAAATCAAACAAATATTTCTTCCCCTTTTTGTCAAACAAAAAGATTAAGAAGGGGTTAAACAATCCAAACAATAAAATGAGGGGTAAAAATCTTTCTCCCCTTTTAAGTCAATCAAAACAATAAAACAATGTTCTCCCCCTTTTGTCTAAAACAAAAACAAGGTCAATAAGGGGTGACTATAAACAACATGATATCAATAGATAAAAATGTCAATGAAGTATCTTGATACCAAATGAAAATAAATAAAGATTAATAAATGTTATATGCTATATACATTCATGAAGAGGAAGACGCTAAGTTAGCTTCCCTACACATATGCATTACATGAAGGAGGGATGTTAAGCCCTAATTCACATAACACACATTATGTAATGAATAAGAGGAGATGTGAAGCTCCCCCTACACACGTGTACCACATAACGAAGAGATGTTAAGCTCTTCAATACAAGATACACTCATCATGAATCTATATGCATATAGTCAATACAAATCAAAACTTTTGTATTTTTTAAAAAAAATTTTTAGATACCAATTTTAAGCAAAAACACATGAAACATCTTGATATCAATTGAAATTTAAATATAATAAATTTTGAATATCTAAATACAATTTTGATACCAATTGTAAATAATTTTCACATTAAACATATGATACCAATATGAAATTTTCAATCATAAAGTAAGGGAGTGGGAAACAACTACCAATTGAAGAATAACCAATTGAAAGACAAAATTAAATTTTCTCCCCCTTTATGAAATACCAACAAAAAGGATGCATGGGCTTGATACCAATTTAAAAGTAATCAATTGAAACAAAATTGAAACTCAAGCACTAGCATAAACAACATTTTGTGAAAAATTTATATCTTAAGCACCAATGAAAGTGTATGAAATAGAATGAGTACCAATCACCAATAGATGATACCAATTGAAAATATACATACACAATAAACATATGAGTATACAAAAAGATCAAAAAGATGCCAATTGAAAGAGTTCAATGATACCAATTGACATAGCAATAAGTTCAAGTGTATACATCATATTACAATACCTCCCAATCAAGGTTCAAGTTAAATGATTTTCATAGTAAAGCATACATGAACATGATCTCCCTTCCAACCTCCCATTGATGGTAGGGGTTTTCAAAAATAGATTTGAAAATAAGCTTTGTGTGAAAATCACTACCATAGTGAAGAATACCGTAACTAGTTAAATGGAAAATCTTTTAAACTAGTACGAAATCCTTCAAGCAAGGAATAAAACGAAATTATTTTTCATGAAATAAGAAATCCACATGAAAATCAACACTCTAATCCAATTAAGCACAATTTTGACTCATGAAAATAAAACATGAGCAAGCAATAAAAGTGAGTGTATATATAAAGTGTGAATATCATAATCATGAAAATTTTTCATTAAGCTCAATTATTCCTTAATCATGAAAACACGAAAATCATCAAAACTTATTTAACTTTCATGGCATATGTATGTCTAATACACACTAAAGTATACATACATATCCAAAACACAACGAGTCCACAAAGTGTATATGCATGAAGGCACGTGGCTCAAAAGGATAAACATGTATATCTAATAGTTTGGACAAGATAGACATATACATGAAGTTAAACAATTAAACACAAAATCAAGAAAAACTTCACCAAAACAAATTTCATTTCATGGTATATGTATGAATTGTCAACACAAGAAGTATACATACATATCCCTAAGCACAATTGAGTCCATATATATAGATTTGCATGAAAGGAAAATGACTCAAGGGGTATACATGTATATCTTAAAGTTTGGCAATACAACTATATACATGAAGTGAAAAACTCATAGAACAAATCCAAAAAGGGAATACAAGTTTAACATGTATGAATCATCAAAACTAGACTATACTAGCACATCTAATGGGTTCAAATAAGCAATCAAGCCCAAACATATCTAAATTTATTTGTGGCCTACTATATGTACAAGTATAAATCCTAGTTTTAATGAAAACTAACATCTAAACAAGTAATCTTAACATGAAGCATCAAAACACAATAAAGAAATCACCATGATAAAACTAAAACATGATTATTATGTAAATTCACATGTATTAGATTCATGATGTACATTATAGTTTAAACATAAGTGAGAACACTAAGAATGGGTTCATACAAGCATGTGTGTCTCAAATATTATATATGTATGTCAAGGATTTAATAATCATGACATTTACATACTAATCCATAGACAATGAAAACATGCTATAAAACATCAATATGAAATACAACACATATATGATCAATATGTACATGCATGTGCATTAGATCTAGGTCATACAAATTAGTTTTACCAAGGTGAAAATACAAAAATATAAGTCCATTTAAAACATGGATGTTTCAACCAACTAATAAGTATAACACTAATCTAATCAATATGACATATTCAAGATGATCACTAAACATTAAATCATGCTATGAAAGATAAACATGGAAAGCATGTAAACATAAGGAGTTAGAGATTCGATACCAAAACCAATGAGGGCACCGCTCTATTTCTCCAAAACAAAGGTGGTCCTCTCCACCAAACTTTCCCTTGAAAGTGATGCATCCAATTGATCTCCTTTAAGTCCGGAACGCATCCACTCCAAGGTGTCATCACTCTCACGTCATGTGAGAGCCCACACCTACATCAAAAATAATAGGAGGGGTGGTCTTTGGTACCCATATCTTCTTGGGTCCAAGGGGTTAGTACCTTCTCTAACCAAAACAAACTTCTTTGCTAAATTTTCAACATGTAAACGATCATAGCAAAATTTAGCAAGATGGCCTTTTCGGCCACAATGTGTACATGTGTACACATGAGCATACATGTGTTGATGGTGTCCGTGTAGAGCATGTGTATGCCGTGGAGGGTGTGCATGCATAAAAGTTGGAACTTGTTTCTTACGAACCAAGGTTTCCAAGCGAGTGTGGTTCATGGCACATTGGCTCATAGTGGACCCAAACAATCTACTCTCTTCTTTAACATACAAATATCATCATTAATTCTAGAAGAAGAGGTACATGCATTAGGTAGACTAGATAAAGCTACACTAGCATGGCAAACATGTGCATCAATTTTTTTTTGCAAAACTTCATTTTTCTTTAAACAAATTTCTAAATCCTTTGAAATAGAATCAATTTTTATTTTTAAAGAATTATTTTCTTTTACAACAAAATCAACTTTAGAAGATAAATTTTCATTTTTCTTCAAAATAGCATGGCAATCATTTTTAGTTTTTAAAAATTATTTTCTTTTAGTGCAAGTTCCAATTGAGATCTCAATGAATCCCTTTCATTATAGACCTCAACCTTCTCTTGCAAAACACAATCAAGTCTAGAATGCAAACTCTTATTTTCTTTTTCAATTTCTAGACTTTTCTTTTTCAAAATCTTATAATTTTCAATTAATTTTTCACAAACAATAGAAAGTTCTTCATTTAAAGCATGGGCATCAAAATTATCACATGAAGAACTAGAGCAATCATCACTATCTAAGTAGGGTTCCGAATGTACCTCAAAGGAGTCATTCCCTTGGACCATGAAGCATTGTGAATCGGATACTCCACTAGATTCCTCCGGTTTGTTTGGCACTTGAAGCTCGGAGGTGATGGTGGTTGTTGTTAACTTGTTCCACACTGCAAAAGCGGAATCAAGGTTAGAAACACGTAAAAGATAATCTTTAGATAAAGTGCTTCTAATGGCCTCTAGGGCTTGTGCATTGGCCCCTATATGATTGCGATCACTAAGGAAGGATTCCTTGGTAATAGCAAGATAAACTTTAAGACCTAGGGTTTGTAAATAAACGGTCATCCTAATCTTCCAAACATGAATGTTGGAAGGGTCATACATAGGTGGGGTCATGAAGGCCATGGTAAACTATATGTGTGCAAATAAGCAAATGTAAACAATAGATTAGCAAGCAAATGGATCTCACTCCTAGGATGTTAAGCCTAAGTATCAGGAGCACTAGCTCTGATACCAATTGAAAAACACCTAGAGGGGGGGTGAATAGGTGTTATTGCTAATCTAGAACTAAATGCAAAACTAAGTGCGCTAAATGCGGAAGCTAATGCAAATTATGCACAAACTAATACAATACAACAAGTGTAGCCGAATTCCCCTTGCGAGGCTCTGGACTAACTCCCCTTGATTCCCCTTGAAATGGGTTGAAGCGCTATGTGAAGCTCTTGTTGGATGAGTATTAGTTGGGCACACACACACACAAGCAATCCAAGCAATGTGCACACACAATCAAGCCAAGCAATCAAGGATATAGCAATATGAATTATGCAAGGTACAACACAAGCAAATAAATATGATATGACAAGATGAATTATGCTCAACACAAGCAAATATGATATGAATGAAGTATGATGCTTTGCACAAATGTAAAGAGAGAGAGTTTAGAGACAAGTGGATCAAACGCAAACACAATGATATGTTTCGAGGTTCGAGCACCCTTGCTCTACATCCCCGCCTACACCACCGTGTAGGATTTCCAATCCACTATACCGTCCACCGAGGACTCCCACCGTGGGAACCTTCACCGAGAAGGATTTGTACAATAATGGAGTACCTAACTCCTCTCTCAAACAAAAACCTCCTCACACACGAGGAGTAGGCCCTTAGCCAATCAACCACAACAACAACACCTCTACCGAAGAGGCTCACAACCAATCTCAATCACCTCACACTTGAGGGATACAAACCAATCACCCGATCACCTCTACCGAAGAGGGATACAACAAGAATAAGAGTGTACAACTTAGAGGTTACAACAACAACCTCAAAACTCTCTCTTTTCTTTTCTCTTTCCACAAAACAAATGATCCTAATAGATTAGGATAGAAGATAGCTCAAGTGTGAAAAACTAGGTGTTTGGAAAACAAGCAACAAAGAAAAATACTTGGGAAAATTCTTGCAAAAGATATAGAATAAAAACCAAGACAAATCTCCCAAAATATTCTTTTCTTTGATTTTTCTAAAAACCTAAAACAATAAAGATTGGAAGTTTTAAAGCCCAAAAACTCTTTTTAAAACTCTTTTAAATACTTTAAAAAATCAGAATTTTTTTCTCTTCAAAAACTTAGCCAAAATCCCCAAAGAGATGGGGTTTATATAGGCCCATCAGAAAACTAGCCGTTAGGCTGAGCTAGCAGCCTAACAGGCTGCCGGTCGACCGACCCGGTCGACCGCCAACGGTCAGAAATATGACCGTTGGGCAACAGCGGTCGACCGGCCCGGTCGACCCAGAAAAACAGAGAGCAGAGCTCTCATCCCGGTCGACCGGCACGGTCGACCCAAACAACCCGAGAGCAGAGCTCTCAGACCCGGTCGACCGGCTCGGTCGACCGTCCCAGTGACTCCAAACGTGCACAGATCTGTGCACGTCCGGTCGACCGGCCCGGTCGACCGGACATCAGCCAAGTCGACTAATAACCTGGCTTAGTCGACTGGTTGAGTCTGGAACTGAAAACTGGGTCAGAAAACTTGGGAAAAAATATTTTATAAAAATCTTTTAATACTTCTAAAAATCACCAAAAATTATTTTTATCATTTTATATCAAAACTCAAACAAGTGATAAAAGTTTCAAGACATGTTTCAACATATTCAATTCATTTTTGAGTCTTGCAAATTTTATCAAAAACAAAGCTTGTATTTTTGTCAAACTTGATTTTTCCAAAACATGAATAGGATAGTCAAAATAAGTTTATCTAGCAACTTTAAAGCATGTATGTATATCTAGAACATATCTAATATACATAGAAATAAAGTAAACTTATTTTGATCTACTATCCATGAAAGCCAAAATCCAAATCATGAAACGTGTGTGTTGTGCACTTGAGCATATCAACTATACTAAACTTTACAAATGGATCTAAAACACACTATCTAAACTATGGATACCTAAGTCTTCTTGATGATCTTCATCTTTAAGTAGACTTGCTCCAAAACTCCATCCATGGGCTAAGCAATGTGTGATCTTGAAGTTTTGGCCCTGGAATCATCATGAAAAGCTTCTAAACACTTTGTTGAAGCTAATCACCAACTAATATCTTGGTTAATGATCTGAAACTTAAACAACACAAGATTATTAGCATACATAACTACATGAGTTAATTATCATCAAAACTAGAGTGGAAGGCCTTTGGGCCAACAAATTCATGTTGAGTGTATCTCATATTGAGGAGCGTGACCTCTCTTCTTTACATGATACACGTGTGTAGGGGGAGCTTAACATATCCGCTTATACATTGTATATTATGTTTTATGTGGGTTAGAGTTAAGTCATCCCTTCTTCATGTAATGCATGTATGCAGGGAGAGCTATCTTAACGTGTCTACTCTTCATAAATGTATATCACATATATACCTTTATTGTTTGATTATCTTCACACTTTGTTGATGCATTGATAAAAAGGGGGAGAAGAATTTAGTGAGTTTATATATGCCTGCTTAATATTGGTATTTATGCATATATATTTAGTTTAATTTATGTGCTTTAATTGAATATCTTTATGTTTATTACTATGCATGAGTTAATGGGGAGCTTCTATGAAGCTTATCTTTAATCAATGCATATATAACTCCATGATTTTTGTCATCATTAAAAAGAGGGAGATTGTTGGCCCAAAGGCCCATCACTCTAGATTTGATGATATTAGCTCATGTAGTTATAGTTCTAATAATCTTGTGCTTATTTAGTTTCATATATTTGATCAAGATCTTAACCGGTGTTTAGCTTCAATGAAAGATTCTGTTGACACTCTAAAAATGATAAGATTCCTAACTGGCCTGAATAATGTCTAACTTGGTTGATATCTATAAAAGACAAGTGGCAGACAAGCTGACGACCAGTTCTTTACCTATCTTAAAGGGACGTATCAATCAATTTGGACTCTACTGATCCAGTGAAGCAGACAGTAAGCCGAGAAAAGTTCGTGAGAAGATCCAAGCATGTCCAGAGACACTAAGTTAGCTCAACACTTAGTCTCGCACGAGCCCACGAGATAAGTCTCGCATAAGAAGCCAAAGTTGCTTAGCATCGCAGGAAACTCCTTCACAGTCTCGCTGCGAGCTAACTTACAACTTCGCACAGAAATGCTCAGTTAACTCCGCAGAGCATTAGTTTCGCTCGAAGCCCTAGGCAGCTGCGCAAAAGGGTAATTGGTAGCTTCGCCACAAAGTTATCCAGCTCCGCTGAAGAACTTTCTTTTAACTTCGCCAGATGCTTCTCCCAACTCCACCATGAACTCAATGCAATGACTCCGTTGCGGGTCTTCTATGGTCACCTTTGACCAATCAAATCTCTAGATGAGATTAAATCTAATCGATATCAAATCTGGCAGTTGCTTGCCATGATCTTTTGACTCTCCCAATTAAGTGAGAAGATCAGAAGAAATCTTTCAGTTATTTGGAAAGAATTAAGGGCACATCCCTCATTTAGCAGAGCGGATCAAGAGACCAGCACCTACTTGCTATTCCTACCTTCGTAAAAGCTGTCTCTAGCCTCGCGGCGAGGCTACTTTACAGATGTAAAACAGATTGACTCAATCTGTTTCCAGATTTTCAGGGCGATTATACCCCTACTCCTTATAAATAGCCTACCAAGGGCGAGAGGAAGAAGGGCGAAGGCTGAAAAAGAGGAGAAGAGGACTAAAGACAGAAATCTACTCTCTTACTTTCAAGAATTCAGAGAATTACTTCTCTAATCAGGGAGCTAATATCCTAAGATCTTCCTCCCTCTCAAGGAATCTCCGGAACCAGGCGAGAAGGAATTCTGAAGCGGTGGCAGCCCAAGAAGTAACAAGGGAGTTCTACCAACCCTCTGTTCTCCGATTCCCCGAACCACGCGAGAGTGGAATCCCATCAGGCAGCAATCTGATTATCTGATCGATCGCATTGTCAAAGGGATAAAATGATCGCGCACTGATCAGATTCCTACCGGCGCACTTCCGCAGAATTCTCAGAGGAGATCTACTTGTAATTTTATTTTTCTTTCTTTAAAGAATTGCTTGTAATTTCGCTCCTCGAACCTTTTTTGTAAGTTTTCTCCTTTGCAAAATCAAATGGAAAACAAGATGGCGACTCCGCTGGGGAGTTCATTCTCCACTGCTGAGAATCAAGTGTCACAATGCGACGAATAGACCTTAGGTCTACTGTTGAATGCAAGGAAGTCGGCGCAGCCAGAGCCCCTCTGGCTAATTTTTCGGAGCAGGTCTCTGTGGAGACAGATAAGGCTCTCTGCGAGCCTATTACGGTCCTCTAGCGCAATAAGGAAGCAGGATCGCAATGCAATGGTTAGAATTCTGAGTCCATTACTGTCGAAAATTTGGTCATTCATTTCGACCAAGAAAAATTTGAAGAACTCCTCACTGGAGGTAGTGCAATGCTTCATGCACGAAAGCATAGAAAGGTCACAATGACTAAGGTTTCGGAGTATAAACCGGAGGCGGAATCCTCCCAACTCCTCTCAGCCTCGCGCAAGGCTAGCTGGGTTCCCTGCGAACCTAAATCTTCTCTTCCAAAGCAGATGTGGAGGCCAAAGCAGAAAGCTCTATATGAAGTTTCAGGCGTAGCTACGCCACAGGTTCGCCTATCATGCGAAGACAAAGGCAAAAGGTCTGCCTACTTCACCGAGGTCATTAGCCGCGAAGCTAAAACGGCGACTATACCTTCGCCTAATTCAGGAGCAGCAAGTCCTGGCGTCAACCTTGTTCTTATGAGAGAATTTACTGATGACATGGCAAAAACAACGCCAGTACCTCAGGGTACGCGCAGAGTTCCCAGCTGCAAGATTAGGACTAAAGCACCTAGCAGTGCTAATCACCTTCGCAGCAAGGAAGCGAACAAAGCACCACAGCGTGCTTTGCTCCCCGGTTCATCAAGCACTAAGCTCGCTCTTCACAACGGAGCTAAGGGATCGTCCCTAAGTGTTGATAGCGGTGCTTATGCAGCTTCAGCACCCAAGGGCATTCTCAAAGTTCTTAGTCGGAAGTTTGAACTAAAGCACTGTTTAGTGCTAATTACCTCTGCGGTGATGAAAAGAACAGGCCATCGTCCTATGCGCAATCCAACAAAGCCTCTGCGCTAAACCGCTTAAGCCCAGCTGGGTCTAACTTGCAAGAATTCTTAACAAACAAACGAAAGTCAGAATCTTTTCAGACTTCTCCCTACTGTTGTCAACAAGTGGGATGTCAGTTGGTGACAGTCTACTCAATCCATTGCCGGCTAGGACCAATCCCCGTCACTCCTCTAGACCGACGATCAGGTTTTGATCGACTATCGGAACAAGATCCTGTGAGCCGTCACAAAAGTAGCGTATCGCAAGATCTGCCCTATGCATCTGTTAATATGATCAGAAGGGGACGAGAGCCGCGTAGGGACAGACGAGCGTCGTATGCCGCTCCCTCCAGTTCTTCAGATCCAGATTATAGTTTGGGCCTTGGCAAAGTCTTGATACACAAAGAAGTTATCTTCTGAAACACCAGATATAGGGTCGCAATATCCTACAATTATGAGCAGCCATCCTCCTCAACTACAGTAACCTCACCAGAACCAATGAGAAGATTATTCCAATGGTCTGATGAGGAGGACGAAGACAGTGGGTATACCTCTTCAGCGACAGTCAGCTCGGTACGAACGGATAGAGTATCAGTGAATATAACTGATAGTGGTAATGATGACCTCCATCGACGGTTCTAAGCTCAAGAACAAACCTCTAAGACTCAACAGGAAGTTTTAGACAACATTCTACAGATGCTCGCCCAACTCCTCATTAACCGAAATAACAATGATACCGAGAGTGATCATAATGAGGAAGAACATCATAGCAATGAACAACTAAAGACTGAGAAGTCAAAGGAAAGTTCTTCTATGGACGCTGAAGTTCTTAAAGGCATCCAAGCTCAAATCACATCCCTAACTCAGAGGGATGAACTAAAAAAAGTAGGGGCAGTTCATCCTTACCCTTTAGAATGGGATTCAGTATCATACTCACCAAAGTTCAAGCCACCAACATTACATACGTATGATGGTAAGAGCTCGCCAAACCAGCACATCTACTACTTCTGCTCTCAGACCGGTAATGTTATAGACAATGATGCTATCATGACCTGACTGTTCATTGGCACCCAAGAGGGAGTAGCATTCGACTGGTTCCGAAGCCTTCCTCTGGGCTCTATCAATTCTTAGATCGACCTAGAAACTCGATTTCTTTCTCGTTTCTATGAGGATGATACCGAGGTGACCACAGACAAACTCCTCTCTACCGTACAGAAGAAGGGCGAATCTATCTACGACTACATTGAATGGTTCAGAAACTTGTCTTTGATGTGCCCAGCAGGGATGCCATTACCCATGCTCTTGCAGACATGCAGGCATAACTTTCTCGACCAAGTGGAGATTCGTATGGGAGCTGTCAAAGCCCATACCTGGAAGGAACTAGTCGAACAAGCTGAGATAGCCGAAAAGTCAGCTAAGAAGTTCAAACCATCTATCCTTAAAGGCAAATGGAGTATGAATAATAAAGAGCGCAGAGACATGGCACAGTCTTCCCAAGCTAAAAGGAAAGAGACTATGTCCGTTAAATTGTCAGGAGATGTTCATTCGAAGGCTAAGAAGAGCAGCTTCAATAATCAGAAGTCTATGTTTCCTCCAAAACAGTACTCCAATAAAGACGAACAGGTGGTTGCAATATTCCATTTACTCCACAAAGGAAATAAATTGAAGCTACCAGATGTTCGACGCCCTAATAAAATGGGACGCACGAACGACCCTAACTATTGTCTCTTTCATAGGATAGTTCATTATCCTCTTGATAAGTGCTTTGTCCTCAAGGACAAAATTCAAGCTTTAGTCGATGCCGGAGTTCTGACTTTGAAATCAGAGCAAAAGAAAGTCATTGCAAATATGGGGACTCTCGAGTTCGACAAAACCCAAAGTCACAGTTCCTGACGGGACTTTTCCAATCTCTGCACCATGGCTGGAAGTTAAGCATCCTTCAGCTAAAACTCAAGAGAATAAGGGTCTTGTTCCCTTGACACTGGAGATAGGGGAAATCATGTGAATACACCCAGACCTTGTCCAAGATGAATAATGGGATTCGAAGAAATCTAGGTCGAAGGGCAAATCTTGCAATGTTATCTCTATCCTATCGGATGATGGCAATCTTACAACAGCTTCTCTTAGCGATTCTGAATGGGAAAAGCACGCTTGCACGATGCAGGCTGATGTATCTCAGCAGATAGGTACTCGATCCGGAAAATCATACTTAGAACATTATGAGAAAGTTACTGACGAGACACAACAACAGACGACGTCAGTACAAATATTGCAACCGGCTCCACTCCTGACAACGGGAAAAGAGAAGCAGAAAGAAATCCAGTTCGATCATGTCCTGAAGAAGCCTTTAGGCCTAGGGCTTAACATGCCATTTTGTTTTGACATATTGGCCCAGCTGGCTAATATCCCAACTCGTATCACCATACACGAGCTCCTTCGTCTCTCGAAAGAGACAAGAGAAGCACTCAGAGATGCACTGACTAATTCAAAATCATTCTTGACGTATATGCCAGAAATCCCTAAAGATGATGCTCAGTCTTCTTGCTCTGAATGCCATCATGTGCAATCAAAGGTACCTACTATTACCTTCACATCGGAGGATATGCTTCTTAAGGATAACAACTGCGGTTGACTTTTGTACAACACTGGACACATCGGTTCGACATGCATTGAAAGGGTACAGGTTGATCTGGGGTCTATGATTGAGGCAAAACCTGCATATAAAAATAAAGAGTTTCAGATTTAGAATGAAGATGTGCAAGTGATCAAATTCTTACCGCTATAGCAAGTGGCTATGCGGGTCGTGATCCACAGGAAGGGTTTTGCGATAGAAGCGTTTAAGTTCTTTATTGAAATCTTTATGAAAACAAAACGAGAGTTCTTCTCTGTTTTTAAGTTAAGAAAATGGAAAAGAATTATGTTAAAGTTAGAAGAAAATGAGAGATGAAGAAGGTGGAAAAAATCAGAAAACTGTGAAAGCGATTATGTACAAATGATTATTTACAAGGAAGTGAAAAGGAGTGATTTGGAAGAGGTAATGTTGGTGATTTAATTTACAGGAATGAAAGAAAAGAAATAAAAATAATTACTCACCTTCTTTTCACCAAAAGCTTACTTTGAATCTTTAGCTGCGATGTTACCTTGAAGTGGAGGCAATCAGCGCATAGCCCATAAGAGTCGATTTTTGGTCTCTTTCACATTACATCATCAAGATACTCAAGCATGAAATGATACAGAGAGACTCACAATTCCATCGTCATGAGCTATCGGTGGCACTCGCAAAAACAAGGCTCTTTCGATGCTTTAGACTCACTTGGAAGACAGTTGTACCAAAAAGAAAAGTGAAGTAGAAAAGAAGAAGAAGAAGAAAACTAAAAAGAAGTACATACGAAGAAAGAACATCGATTCGATTTCAAACGATCAAAGAAAAGAAATAAACCTTACACCATTGTCACTTTTAGCTCAAGCTTCATTCTTGTTCTTCGATGAAAGTCGATCTCCTCTGAATTTCATAAGTAAAAACTAAAATTACATGAACAAGAAAAACAAAAACCTAAACTAAGAAATGAAAAACTAGTCTAAATCCTAACTCTGCATGGTCGTCCATTTTCAGCACAAAGAATGGCCTTTTATAGGCAGAAAACCCAGTAAGCAGGATCCTGGGGAGGTCGGGGGAGCAAACGCTCCCCCTAACTCCCCAATAATGCCGTGGAAACGCAGCTTTTGCCACGTTTCAATGGCCAGGGTGTGGCCAGGTGGCCACACCCTGTTGGTGGGCTGCCCTGGTTTCGCCCTCTGACTTTATCCGGAGTTGGTTTTTCAGTTTGAGTCCCAGATTCTGACGAAATGGACTTGGATTCTTGGCTTTAACTGATCTATTCTGAGTGGATTCTTCTCAACTGGTTTTCCACCTCTTGATTTTGCCCTGATTTACTTAGTGCGAATTAATTCTGATTTAATTTAGAATTTTGGTGGGCTTTGGGCTCATTTCTGTTCATCTCCTTAAAGATTGGGCCTGCAAATAAATTAAACAATTAATTAGGATAATGCAGGCTTTTATTCTATAATAAGTATGGAAATATGATACTAAATATGCAACATCAGTGACCAATCACACCCCCATACCTATCTTTTGCTCGTCCTCAAGCAAAACAACTAAACTATACTAAGGATTATTAGACCACTTTCGCAGGTCACGCGATTGCACTGAGCATGTGCAACAAGCCGTTAAACCTCTAGGTTTCCCCTAGAGGACGAGTTTTGTCTCGTGAGGGTTTTCAGCGGATTGCACCCACAAAATCCATAAAGAAAGAGAAATAAAGAGTTAGTATTTTTGAAAAAGCATTTTGAAAGAGAAAAATATTTGAAATACAATTGTAAGATTTAAGTAATCTATAAGTTATAGGAAAACTGAAATTTTCATTCCTACACTTAGTCTCTATTTAAAAATTTGTTATCAATCAAAGTAAGGAGTCAAATTGTACTTCTCATCTAGTCTATTACTTTACCCTAAGTCATATGCACTTGTGACTGTGAAAATTTTGACTAAGGGTTTATTAACTCTAACTCTTATGCCTTATTTATTTATATATATATAGTTTTTTTGGTGGTATTATTCCTTAGTTCTATTAGGCTTTCTAATCTGCCCATGTAACGAGCCTTTAATCGATGACTCCCAAACCAAACGGTCTTAGGGCACCGAGTGAGAAAACACCCCAAGGACTTAAGGACTCGAGCAAATAAGGCCACAAAACTAAGGATTTTATTATATGAACCTCTTTTAGGCGTGAATACTTATGCTTTATTAGGCACAAATACCCAGCTTAATCAGAGGATTTTATATATTTTTTCTTAACTTATCTAATTATCTTTCGCATAAATACTAAGGCTTGCTTAGGCCAAAACACCTAGCTAATCAATAATTAGACTTGTTCATTTCTTCCTTTTTTTTCTTCTTTTTTTTATATAGGGCATAAAAATCTTTGTTTTTGAACCCTAAGTGTGTAAGTGTATGAGTATGCATATTTCATCAAGGTAAAGATCAAGACTAAATTACTTTGACAAATTTTCTTCCTAACCCTAAAAATCAAACAAATAATCTTATTTAGACCAAGTATAGGAAATCCTAATTTAGATTTTCCTATTCCTTAAAATTAACTTAATTTCTTACAAAAAATATGTCAAAATATTGTTTCTCTTTTCAAAAAGTTTTTAAAAGTAAAGAAAATGTTAAAATGTTTTTTTTTAAAAACTAAGTTATGTTAGACCCTCCCCCACACCTATCTCATGCATTGTTCTCAATGTATGAAATAATGCATAGATGCATGAAAAAGAGAAAGGGAAGGAAAATGTTACCTTAAGGTGGTGGTTCCGGTGGTGGTCTGATTGGTCCACGAAACGCGGCCCAATCGACTTTTCGTGAGATTCGGAGGAACCCACCAGAAAAATCTTTAATATAACCCATTAAAAAGATAAATCCTTGAAGAATTTTTATTAAAAATTTAACCCCATCTAATTTCCAAATTCCATAACTAATTTCGGAGTCAAATTTGTCAACCACCTCGTCTCAGAATGGAGTATGAAAAGATAGAATGATTGACTTGGACTCAGGAAGTACAGGAACTAATCCTGACTCAGGAAGGTGACTTAAGTCAAGTAAAGGTTCAGGAGTCGAGATTGGTTCAAGAAGCGGGTCCAAGTCAAGAAGTTGAAACTCAAGTCCACATGTATTTTCTAACAATGGGATGTGACTTAATATTGGTGATTCAAGTTCAAGAATGATAGGTGGAGGAATCAAAACCGACTCTAAAATATTACTCAAGTTTGGTAACAAAACAGGAGTCAATATTGATTCAGAAAGTTGAACTGGATCACAGAATTTAGAATCTAGGTCACATATCTCATTGAGTTCAATATCAAAAAATTGAGAACTTGCCAATTTGTCAATAGGATTTTCAAAATTGTATAATTGGTTAAGTTCAATATGATCCTCAAAGATGGGGATTCAATTTCATGGTGAATAGGCATATGATCCAACGTTGACTCGGGGAAAAGATCGAAATCAGGTGAAGATACCGGAGTCATAATCGAATCAGGAAGTAGAATTGAATCACTCAGTTGGGGTACAGGATCATATTCATTTTCAAGTTCTCTTTTAGGAAAAGGATAACTTGCTAAACTGTCAATATCTTTTTCAAAATTTGGAGTTTGGGCAAGTTCAAATGGTTGTTCTGAAATGGAATCTTGATTTCCAAAATTATAGGACTCTTCGGCTCTAACAGAATAGTTAGTGACATCAGAACTGGTCCAACGGTGAGAATGTAGAGATTCGACCATCATATTATGTCACGATTATGAGTGTTTTGAGCCTGAGTCATGGCTTCAAGCATCTTTTCATAGTTGATAGGTTCATTGTTTTGATAAAAAGATGAAGAATTGTTTTGAAAGTGGTAGTGAAATTGTGAGTCCATCAGATTTTGGGATTTGTGTTTGGACTCACGCATACTCATTTCCAAAATTGATGGTTTCCTATTTTGAACGGGTGGAACTGAGTATGAATCTTGAAAATATTGTGGACTAGGTGGAGAAGGAGGACAAGTTGGTTGATAATTATGCTCGGCGGAGGTGAATCCCCACTGACTCTGTGAAGAGTTGAAATCATTCTGGAAATTATAGTCATACGATGAGGGGCATGGGTTATATTCATTCGGATAAGACCAATCCGGCACACTAGGTTGGTTAAAGTTATGATATGCCGGGTTGGTAATATCCGAAAATGAAGTCGGTGTGTAATATGGATTATTATTGAAGTTGGAAAAATTATTATAAGCCATATCACACAATAGAATACAAACAAAGAAAAACAAACAAATTAGCAAACAAATAAAAGGAAAAATTCTAACTAAGTTAGGGTAGACCTATGACCTAGACGACTCCTAACTGATTAGACTGTCCACGGGAGGTTCAATGCAGACCTTGACCACAAGCTAATCAGCCAGGTCAGGGTAAGGTTGGTGGGAGGTTTTTTGTCAAAGACGTTCCTTAATTAAATAACCACCAACCTTCAGGCTTTCGGCCCTTAATCCCTTTCCTAGACACTGATTTGGCAAGAGCCAAATTCCAACACCTTTTCCCCTTAGGATAATCTCCTAATTGAGTCTGAGATATCCCTAGGGCCAACGTCTACTCATTTTTAGTTAGGCTTGGGTTAGTGAGTGCTTGGAATCTGATTTTTGGGCTAAGGAAGGGTGATTAAATTCTCACCTTATCTTGTTAATGGGTGGTGCCCTTATAATCAATTTGTGCAAGTGTACAAGATAAATAAGATTCACTCAAAGCGATATAAATCAACCAAGAAGTGAGTCCTATGCTACATGCAATGCATACGTACCTTGCTCCAGCACTCTTCAACAGTAAAAATAAATGAATTGAAAAGACACGTGCCTAAAATGCAAACGTCTAATCAATTTTTTTATCTTTTCAACAAATGTTTTACTGTTGATTATTAGCAGGCTTATGTGTTGGCATATAAGAAAAAGTAAAGTTACAGAAAACTACAATTTACAAAGCAAGCAGCCCTGCAAAAAGAACGCTAGTAGTCCACTCCTTTTTGCCGCATTTTCGCGGCTTTAGCCGCGGATCCGCGGCAAAGCAGAGGGCACTTGGTCTCTGCTTTCTAGAGCAGAGGCCCAAGGCCACTTATATGTTACTGCAACTTTAATTTCCTGCTTTGCTTTCCCTATAACTTGCAACAGAGAAGAAAATTCATTTTAGTTCTAAAAAATTTTCAATAAAAATTCAGATTCCAATAGAAACGTTACCCTCCCCGGCAACGGCGCCAAAATTTGATTGAGGCAAAACCTGCACATAAAAATAAAGAGTTTCAGATTTAGAATGAAGATGTGTAAGTGCTTAATTCTTACCGCTATAGCAAGTGGCTATGCAGGTCGTGATCCACAGGGAGGGTTTTGCGATAGAAGCGTTTAAGTTCTTTATTAAAATCTTTATGAAAACAAAACGAGAGTTCTTCTCTGTTTTTAAGTTAAGAAAATGGAAAAGAATTATGTTAAAGTTAGAAGAAAATAAGATATGACGAAGGTGGAAAAAATCAGAAAACTGCGAAAGTGATTATGTACAAATGATTATTTACAAGGAAGTGAAAAGGAGTGATTTGGAAGAGGTAATGTTGGTGATTTAATTTACAGGAATGAAAGAAAAGAAATAAAAATAATTACTCACCTTCTTTTCACCAAAAGCTTACCTTGAATCTTTAGCTGCGATGTTCCCTTGAAGTGGAGGCAATCAACGCATAGCCCATAAGAGTCGATTTTTGGTCTCTTCCACATTACATCATCAAGATACTCAAGCATGAAATGATACAGAGAGACTCACAATTCCATCGTCGCTATCGGTGGCACTCGCAAAAGCAAGGCTCTTTCGATGCTTTAGACTCACTTGGAAGACAGTTGTACCAAAAAGAAAAGTGAAGTAGAAAAGAAGAAGAAGAAGAAAACTAAAAAGAAGTACATACGAAGAAGGAACATCGATTCGATTTCATAACGATCAAAGAAAAGAAATAAACCTTACACCATTGTCACTTTTAGCTCAAGCTTCATTCTTGTTCTTCGATGAAAGTCGATCTTCTCTGAATTACATAAGTAAAACTAAAATTATATGAACAAGAAAAACAAAACCTAAACTAAGAAATGAAAAACTAGTCTAAATCCTAACTCTGCATGGTCGTCCATTTTCAGTACAAAGAATGGCCTTTTATAGGCAGAAAACCCAGTAAGCAGGATCCTGGGGAGGTCGGGGGAGCAAACGCTCCCCTAACTCCCCAACAATGCCGCGAAAACGCGGCTTTTGCCGCGTTTTCATGGCCAGGGTGTGGCCAGGTTGCCCTGGTTTCGCCCTCTGACTTTATCTGGAGTTGGTTTTTCAGTTTGAGTCCCGGATTCTGACGAAATGGCCTTGGATTCTTGGCTTTAGCCGATCGATTCTGAGAGGATTCTTCTCAACCGGTTTTTCACCTCTTGATTTTGCCCTAATTTACTTAGTGCGAATTAATTCTGATTTAATTCAGAATTTTGGTGGGCTTTAGGCTCATTTTTGTTCATCTCCTTAAAGATTGGGCCTGCAAATAAATTAAACAATTAATTAGGACAATGCAGGCTTTTATTCTATAATAAGTGATCAAGATTTTGCCTGCACACAAAAATAAAGTATTTTAGATTTAAGAAATAAAGATGTGCAAGGTTCTCAATTCTAATCCGCGGTAGCAGTGGCTATGCGGGTCGTGATCCTCTGGGAGGGACTAGCTATGGAAGCTTTGTCAATAAGTTATCTCTAAAGTTTTTATTATTTTAATGTTAAGTTAGAAAGAAAGAAGATGGAGAAGAAGAAGTGATATTTACAAAGGAAGTGAAGAAAAGAAATTGAGAATATGGTAGTGTGAGATCTAAACTAAAGAAATAAAAGAAAGAAACTATAACACGTACAAACCTCTTCTACCTTGCTTACCTTTGATCTGTTCGCAACGACTTACCCTGTCTTGGAAGGCGTGCAAGTATGGCGTATAGGATCGTCCACCTTCGCTACCTACACTATGAAAAGAAAAGACAATCTAAAGAAGAATTGTTCACCTCCATAGGCCATCAAGTACTCTTCTTTGGCTAGGCAGTCTCAAAGCAATTAGATCTCACGGTTCACAAAACATTAGAGAGAAATAACAATAGAAGAAAACAAAAACTGAGATACACAAGAATCAAAGAGAATAAAAGGCCATAACATAATAAAAAGAACGAACCTCGATTCGATTTATTTAACAATGACGGAAAAGCAAAACTTACATCGATTGTCACCCTCAGTACAAGTAGATCTCCTTCCTCCATGAGAACATCATCTCCTCTCAGTTTACAAAAAGGAAAAAATAGAAATTACAAAAGAGAAAAGAAAATCTAAACTAAAAGAAGAAAACCTAAAACCCTAGATTTGGCCCTCTGGCTCTGCCTCTGGACGCCCTTTAAGGTTGCTCTGCAGGGGTTTATAGCTGCAGAAGGTAGTAGAGTCCCATAACAACTTCTCAACGAAAGCGGTTCCCCAGACTTATCCAATCTGCCGCGGAAACGCGGCTTGGGCCGCGTTTCCGCGGCCTAAGTATGTCGGTTGGCCACGCGCTTTGGTGCGTGGCTTCTCCTGGTCCGTCCATCTGGGTATTTCCTTCTGAAAGCTGCATCCTGGCTCTTAATATTTGGATTTGGATATAATTTGGGAATCAAGTTACCTAGATCCCAAATCTTTTATCCACGAATTTGTGATCTTAAATTTTCCTTCTTTGGCTTTTATCCTCATCTGCAAGTGTTTAGGGTTGAATAGAAGTCTATCATTCCCTCTTCTTTAATATTTGCAACTTTAGCCCTTGTGTATTTGCACTTTTGACAATTGATATTTGCACTTTTGCACTTGGGCTTGAATATGGGCTTTTGGGCTTCTTTTAGGCTTTATTTATTATTAAATAAGAACTCAAGGCCTGCACACAATAAATCATAAAATATTAGTAAATGTGCAGAATTATATGAATAAATATGAAAATGTGATGGTAAATGTCATGATAAAAATGCACTTTTCACTACCAATCACACCCCCACACTTATCTTTTTGCTCGTCCTCGAGTAAAAATCAAAGAAAAAGAATAGAAAAATTAATCTAACCTAACTCACTTTCATAGGAATCACGGTTGCACTTTGTTGGCCCAAAAGGTTACACTCTCCATTTATTGAGTTTTGATGATGACAAACCAAATTAGTGCTATTTGGTACTAATGAGTTTATTTAAGATAAGTTTCAGGTTAGTATCATATTTGGAGGCCATTGCTTAGCTATTGCAACAACTTCTAGGTTTCATGAAGCAAAGAAGGCATATTGCATATCAAGGAAGGAACATAGAAGTAGGGGCTCTAGCAAGGCATAGCATGGCTCAAGACTTGAAGATTGCTCAACAAGATTTGTATTTAGTTTTATAGGTTTAGAATTTTGTTAAAGAATGATGGATAGGTTTGAAGCTCAATCACACACGTTTTTGCGCACATATTGTTTCTAAGATGATTTTCTATAAAATGTACAAAAATATTTTTGATACAAAATCCTCTGCCTACAAATCAATTTTTAAGTTTTATACTTAGTACTATTTAAAGATATTTTTCATAAAAATCAAAGTCTTTTCAAAATTGTGTTTTAAACTCATCTTTTGACCTGAGCCGGTTGACCGCACCAGTCGACCGTGCCTGTGTCAGTCTTGTCCGGTCGACCGGACAAGTCGACCGTGGTTCTGGCAGATGCACGTATTAGTGTGCATGTTTGCCGGTCGACCGGGCGGTCGACCTGACTGCAATAGCTTTGCTCTCGGGTTTGTTGGGTCGACCGGGCGGTCGACCGTATGCCTGTAACGGCTCTATTTTTGTATAGGCGGTCGACCGACCGGTCGACCGGACTAGCCGTTGAACAGTAAACGGCTATTTTCTGGACTGTTTTAAATTTTGTCTTTTTGTGTTTAAAATTAGTTTAAGGGATATATTTCAAACCTAATACTCTCTGATTAATCCTAATTATGTTTTATCCCTTAACCCTAGCCCTCTCCTATAAATAGGGGTGTTTGGGGAGAGATTGTTTACAACAATTATTACAAGAAAAAATTCAAAAGTTTAAGGCATTCAAAAGAGCTTTGTTTCTTGGTTTTTGTGCTGAAATTCTCTCTCATTTTCTGAAGTATTTTTGAAATACTCTCTGATTTAATTTTCTTTCTTCACTTACAAAAAGAGCTTCATTCCTACTCATTGTTCTCTAAGGACCTTTTGTAAGGGAAGAGACTTTTGAAAGAGAGAGTTTGTGGTCTTTTGACTACTCAGAAATTGCTTGTAATTGAGATTGTGGAGTTGGGTACTCCGGTGTAATTGTGATTTCTTTGTGATAGTGGAAGTAGCTAGAATCCTTCTGGGGAAGGCGGGGAGTAGAGCTGGGTGCTCGAACCTCGATAACATATCCTTATGTTTGCGTTTGGTTTACATTCTTGCTCTCCTTACTTTACTTTACTTGCACTTATTACTTGCTTATCATCATCATTGCTATATTTACTTGCTTTCATTCATCTTGTGAATCTTGTTGGGTGATTGTTACATCTTAATTTTTTAATTTGTCCATTGATTAGCATTATCACCTATTCACCCCCCCTCTAGGTGATTTTCAATTGGTATCAGAGCTTGGACTCTAGGTTTTGGCTTAACATCCATAGAGAGATCCTTAAATTTGCTAATCAACATTTTTATTCATACATTCATACACTAGTAAACATGGCCGATAACATTAAAACCCCTCCTAAATTTGATGGACTTAATTTCCCTATTTGGAAGGTTAGGATGACTATATTTTTGCAATCTTTGGGTAGCTTAGTGGCCAAGTCCTTGACCAAACCCTATGTAGCACCCGATGGTGATGAGAGCACTTGGACCGACTTCAACTTTAGAGAATATGAGGCTAACTCCAAGGCCGAAAACTCCCTATTAACCGCCTTGAATGAGGATGACCTTACACGGGTAATTCATTGCCAATCCGCCTATGAGATTTGGCAACATTTATTGGTCACACACGAAGGGACTTCACAAGTCAAGAGAGCTAAGATAGATCTCTTGAGGTCCCAATATGAGTCATTTAAAATGATTGATGATGAGTCTATTGATAGTATGATTACAAGATTTACTAAAATCACTAATGGTCTTTCTTCCTTAGGTGATGACATCTCCAACGATCAAAAGGTGCGGAAAGTGATTCGGGCTCTTCCGTCTTCATGGGAGATAAAGGCCACCACCTTAAAAGAATTGAACGACAAGGACGAGATGGACCTCATTAGTCTCATTGGGAACCTAAAGACCCATGAGATGGAGAAGAAGGCAAGAGAAGAGGCCACTACTTCAAAGAAGAAATCCATAGCCTTCAAGACTTCATCCACCAATGATGATGATGAAGAAGACGAAGAAGAAGATGAGGAGCTAACTCTACTTGTGCGGAACGTCAAGAGGTTGTACCGGAAGAAAAAGCTCAACTTCCGGAGAAAATTTGAAGGCAAAGAGGAGAGAAGGATCATTTGCTACAATTGCCGCAAACCCGGACATATCATGGCGGATTGCCCGGAGTTTAAGAAGAAGATGACCTCCTCTTTCAAACCAAAGAAGCGGAAGGAAAAGAAAGCATACAAGGCAACGTGGGATTCGGAAAGCGAGTCCGAGGAAGAGGTGGATACGGCGAACATGTGTTTCATGGCAAACACTCCTAAGGTAACCCCTCAATCTCATGATGATGAAGATGATGAACTAAGTAAGGAAGTTCTTGTACATGCCTTTGTTGAACTTTCTGAAACTTATGACAATAAAAAGATTGAATGCTTAAAATTGCAAAAGGAAGTTGCTTTTCTCAAAAATCAACTTGCTATGGTTTCTAAAGAAAAGGATGATATTTCTTCTAATCTTATTTCTATTCAAAATGAGTTTAATGCCTACAAGGTTTCTTTTAAGGGAAAATCTCCTATTGTTGATGAAAAAGAAATTTTCTCTTTAAAAACTAAATGGTTGATTTTGAAAAAGTTTTGAAAGATTGTGCTTTTAACACTAAGAAACTTGAAGAAAAGTTTTCCAAAAAGCACACCTCTCATGCTAAAAATTCACATGCTCACACTACACATGCTAAATCTTTTCATGCTCACAACTCTCATGCTCACAAATCACACACTCATTATGCTTTCAAATATGGTAGAGTATATAGATGCACATATTGTGGTAAGAATGGACATTTAGCTAAATTTTGTTATGACCAAGTTAATAGATCAAATAATCTTGTTTGGGTTAATGAAACTAACCCTCTAGGACCCAAGAAAATGTGGGTACCAAAATCAAGTCCTAAATTATTTGATGTAGGTACACACCAAGGCTCCAAGACGTAGGGAGCGGTGGTACCTTGATAGTGGTTGTTCAAGACATATGACGTGGGATATCAACAACTTTACAACCCTATCAAGGTACATGGAAGGTGGCTCCGTCACCTTCGGGGATGACTCCAAAGGAACTATCATCGGTATAGGTAACATTCAAATTGGTGCATCTCCTATTATAGAAAATGTTGTTTTAGTAGATGGTTTAAAACATAATTTGCTTAGCATTAGTCAACTTTGTGACCGTGGACTTAAAGTTGTTTTTGATGATTCTTCTTACAAGATTTTTGATGTTAAATCCGATGTTTGTATTCTTACCGGTTTTCGTGACAATAATGTTTATATCATTGACATGCTTAATTTAGATTGTTCTACTAAATGCTTGAATGCTTTTGATGAAAATTCTTGGCTTTGACATAAAAGATTAGGACATGCATCTTTTGACCATCTTTCTAGAATTAATTCTAAGGATTTAGTAAAGGGTATACCTTACTTGAAGTTTGAGAAAGACCGCATTTGTGGTGCGTGCCAACTTGGGAAACAAACCAAGTCTTCCTTCAAACCAATTAAGGATATCATGACTACTAGGCCCTTAGAACTAATTCATATAGATCTTTTTGGACCAACACAAACTAAAAGTTTAAATGGTAGTAGATTTGCATTTGTTTTAGTTGATGATTTTTTCCGTTTCACTTGGGTTTTCTTCTTGCAAAATAAAGATCAAACATTTTCTCATTTCAAAATTTTTCGAAAAAGGGTTGAAAAAGAAAAAGGTTTTTCGATTTTGAGAATAAGGAGTGATAGAGGTGTTGAGTTTGTTAACCAACTCTTCATGACTTATTGTGATGAAAAGGGAATCAAGCATGAAATGTCTTGTCCTAGGACTCCACAACAAAATGGAGTTGTAGAAAGGAAAAATAGAACACTTCAAGAGATGGCTAGAACAATGATAAGTGAATATGACCTCCCTCAATATTTATGGGCCGAGGCCGTAAACACCGCATGCTATATTTCAAATCGTATTTATGTGTGTAAGAATTCTTTCAAAACATCTTTTGAAATGTATCATTCTAGAAAACCTAATGTTGCATATTTTAAAGTTTTTGGATGCAAGTGTTTTGTTTTAAATACTAAGGAGAATTTGGGTAAATTTGATGCTAAGGCTTATGAAGCTATCTTTGTTGGATATTCTTCTACTAGCAAAGCATATAGAGTATTTAATAGATCTTCGCTTACTATTGAAGAAACCATTCATGTTAAGTTTGAAGAATCTAATGTGGTTGTTGAGAATGTTGTAGAGATTGAACCATTAGGTGAAGACATGGAGAGACTATCCTTGAAGGACTCACCGGCTCAAGAAGAAAAGCAAGAATCAATTGGTGATGTTCAAGAGGATAAAGAGGAAAGCTCACAACCGCTTCCTAAAGCTTGGAGATACGCTACAAATCATCCTAAGGAGCTCATCTTGGGTGATGCATCTAAAGGAGTCACAACGCGTTCCAAACTCCATGACCTATGTGGTAACTTTGCTTTCATTTCTCATTTTGAACCCAAAGGCATTCTCGAAGCCGAGACGGACCCATATTGGTTGCTTGCCATGCAAGAGGAACTCAATCAATTTGAGCGCAACCAAGTTTGGCACCTTGTTCCTAAGCCCCACGATAGACCAATAATTGGTACTAAGTGGATCTTTAGAAACAAGATGGATGAGTCTGGAAATGTCATTAGGAATAAAGCTAGGTTAGTGGCCCAAGGTTACACTCAAGTTGAGGGAATTGACTTTGAGGAGACCTTCGCACCCGTAGCACGGCTTGAAGCCATACGGATGACACTAGCTTTTGCATCTTTCAAAAATTTTAAACCTTTTCAAATGGATGTGAAAAGTGCATTTTTGAATGGTTTTATTAATGAAGAAGTTTATGTTTCTCAACCTCCCGGTTTTGTTGATCATGTTCATCCCGATTTTGTTTTTAAACTTGATAAAGCTTTATATGGATTGAAACAAGCTCCTAGAGCTTGGTATGAAAGGCTTTCTAGTTTTCTAATTTCAAATGATTTTGTTAAAGGCAAAGTAGACACAACTCTATTTACTAAGCATGTTGATAATGATATATTAATTGTGCAAATTTATGTAGATGATATAATTTTTGGTTCTACTAATGAGCTTTTATGCAAGGATTTTGAAAAGGTCATGCAACTTGAATTTGAAATGTCTTCAATGGGTGAGCTCAATTTCTTCCTTGGACTCCAAATCAAGCAATTACAAAACGGGACGTTCATAAGTCAAGCCAAGTACGCAAAGGAACTCGTAAAGAAGTTTGGACTTGAAGGCTCAAAGACTTGCAACACTCCCATGGCAACTACAACCAAGCTTGATAAAGATGACCAAGGTAAAAATGCTGATATTAAATTATATAGAAGTATGATAGGAAGTTTTTTATATTTAACGGCAAGTAGGCCGAATATCATGTTTAGTGTGTGTCTTTGTGCTAGATTTCAATCGTGTCCTAAAGAGTCCCATCTTATTGCGGTAAAACGCATTATTCGTTATATTAAGGGCACTATTGGGATGGGTCTATGGTATCCGAAAACCGGAGATTTCTCAATGACGAGTTATTCGGATGCCGACTATGTGGGTTGTAGAGTAGATAGAAAGAGTACTAGTGGGACATGTCAATTTCTTGGTAATTGTCTTGTTTCATGGTCATCTAGGAAACAAAATTCCGTAGCACTCTCAACCGCCGAGGCGGAGTATGTTGCCGCGGGGGCTTGTTGTGCACAAGTCCTTTGGATGAAACATACTCTCCTTGATTTTGATTTGCATTTTGATCATATAAAAATATTTTGTGATAATACTAGTACTATACACATGACTAAGAATGCAAATCAACATAGTAAGACCAAGCACATTGAGATTAGATATCACTTTCTTAGAGATCATTTTGAGAAAGAAGATATAGATATTGATTATGTTTCTACGGATTTGCAACTAGCCGATATTTTCACTAAACCTCTTGATTTTGCTAGATTTTCGTTTATTTGTGGAGAACTTAATGTTTGTATTATTGATTAAACATGTGATTCCTAACCCTTTTTGATGTATGACAAAAAGGGGGAGAATAAGTTAGTGCATGATAAAAATAAATTTATATGGTCTTGGTTCCATATGAATTTATATGAGTTTATATATGTTTTTGTTGTCTTGTTTTGTTTTCATGCGTTTTGAGAATTCTTGTGTTTTGTTAGTATCAAGAAAATAACATGTGATTTTCATTATTGTTTCAATTGGTTTAAATTGGTATCAAGAGCATATATGTTTTTATGTTTTTAACGAATTCTTGTGTTTTGAGTTTAAATTTCTTCTTTATATAGCATAATATGAGGGGGAGTTTTCTCCTCCCCTATATTTTTATCTTGTAGCCTATTTGTTTTGTCATCAACAAAAAGGGGGAGATTGTTGGCCCAAAAGGTTAAACTCTTCATTTATTGAGTTTTGATGGTGACAAACCAAATTAGTGCTATTTGGTACTAATGAGTTTGTTTAAGATAAGTTTCAGGTTAGTACCATATTTGGAGGCATTGCTTAGCTATTGCAACAACTTCTAGGTTTCATGAAGCAAAGAAGGCATATTGCATATCAAGGAAGGAACATAGAAGTAGGGGCTCTAGCAAGGCATAGCATGGCTCAAGACTTAAAGATTGCTCAACAAGATTTGTTTTTAGTTTTATAGGTTTAGAATTTTGTTAAAGAATGATGGATAGGTTTGAAGCTCAATCACACACGTTTTTGCGCACATATTGTTTCTAAGATGATTTTCTATAAAATGTACAAAAATATTTTTGATACAAAATCCTCTGCCTACAAATCAATTTTTAAGTTTTATACTTAGTACTATTTAAAGATATTTTTCATAAAAATCAAAATCTTTTCAAAATTGTGTTTTAAACTCATCTTTTGACCTGAGCCGGTCGACCGCACCAGTCGACCGTGCCTGTGTCAGTCTTGTCCGGTCGACCGGACAAGTCGACCGTGGTTCTGGCAGATGCACGTATCAGTGTGCATGTTTGCCGGTCGACCGGGCGGTCGACCTGACTGCAATAGCTTTGCTCTCGGGTTATTTGGGTCGACCGGGCGGTCGACCGTATGCCTGTAACGGCTCTATTTTTGTATAGGCGGTCGACCGACCGGTCGACCGGACTAGCCGTTGAACAGTAAACGACTATTTTCTGGGCTGTTTTAAATTTTGTCTTTTTGTGTTTAAAATTAGTTTAAGGGATATATTTCAAACCTAATACTCTCTGATTAATCCTAATTATGTTTTATCCCTTAACCCTAGCCCTCTCCTATAAATAGGGGTGTTTGGGAGAGAGATGTTTACAACAATTATTACAAGAAAAAATTCAAAAGTTTAAGGTATTCAAAAGAGCTTTGTTTCTTGGTTTTTGTGCTGAAATTCTCTCTCATTTTCTGAAGTGTTTTTGAAATACTCTCTGATTTAATTTTCTTTCTTCACTTACAACAAGAGCTTCATTCCTACTCATTGTTCTCTAAGGACCTTTTGTAAGGGAAGAGACTTTTGAAAGAGAGAGTTTGTGGTCTTTTGACTACTCAGAAATTGCTTGTAATTGAGATTGTGGAGTTGGGTACTCCGGTGTAATTGTGATTTCTTTGTGATAGTGGAAGTAGCTAGAATCCTTCTGGGGAAGGCGGGGGGTAGAGCTGGATGCTCGAACCTCGATAACATATCCTTGTGTTTGCGTTTGATTTACATTCTTGCTCTCCTTACTTTACTTTACTTGCACTTATTACTTGCTTATCATCATCATTGCTATATTTACTTGCTTTCATTCATCTTGTGAATCTTGTTGGGTGATTGTTACATCTTAATTTTTTAATTTGTCCATTGATTAGCATTATCACCTATTCACCCCCCCTCTAGGTGATTTTCACACTTAGCATGTGCAACAAGCCGTTAAACCCCTAGGTTACCCTAGAGGACGAGTGTTGTCTCGTGAGGGTTTTCAGCGGATTACACCCACAAAATCCATAAAAAGGAGAATATTCGAATTATATTTGAAGAGACTAAGTAGTCTATAAGTTTTAGGATTATCATTTTTATTCATTCTTAAACTTAGTCTTAACAAAGTGAATTGTTATTTATTTTAGGTAAGGATCAAAATTGAATGTTTGTATAATCTTTTTCGTTACCAAAAATCATATGCATCCTTATGAATTTTTACTAGGAATTCCTTAACTTGGACTCTCATGCCTCTTTATTATCTTTATAACTTCATCTACTTTTCTTTCGTATAAGTATCAAGGCTTCTTGTGGCCCTCATACCTAACTAATTGACTAATAGATGTGTTAATATAATTTTTTTTTTTTTGGCATGTATAACTCATCTAATTTTCTTTGTGTAAGTATCAAGGCTTCTTGAGGCCTTCATACCTAACTAATTGACTAATAGATGTGTTAATACATGTATAATATTTCTTAGTTTTCTTAGGCTTTCTAATCCACCCATGTAGCGAACTTAAAGTCGGTGGCTCCCAAACCGGTCGGCTTTAGGGCACCAGGTGAGAAAACACCCCTGCGGACTCAAATTCGAATGAACTAGGCCACAAAACTAAGGACTTTATTTTATTTAGAACTCACCTTTAGGCGTGAATACTTATGCTTCTTGAGCACATGTATCCAGCTTAATTGGTGATATTTTATATATATATATATATATTTTATATGAGGCACAAGGTCTTTGTCTTAGAATCCTAGATATGCACTAGGAATGCACATTTCATTAAGGTAAAAATCAAGACTAATTATTTATTCAATTTCTCCTCCTATACCTAAAAATTAAACAATTCATTTATTTTGACCAAGTTTTTCGAAATCCTAATCATGACTTTCCTAATTCTTAAAACTAACTTAGATTTCTTTCAAGAAATAAGTCAAAGTATTATCCTTTTTATAATAATTTTTTTTTAATAAACCCTCCCCCACACTTGTCTCATGCATTGTCCTCAATGTATGAAATGAATGCAAACATGCATGAAATAAAGTATAAAGAGAGGCAAAGAATAATAGTATACCATTGTATGTACAACACATGTATCTCTCTCACCTAGAGCTGCTTAGGATTCATCCCTCTAGCTCGTTTCCTATCATTCCAATGGGTTCTCTTTATAAGGCATAATGGGGAGACCAACATTTTTGTTTTAACTCTCTTTCTCCCCAGTTTCATCTTCTTTAGGCTCTTCCTCATTATATGTCCACATCCATTATTCAAAAATTCATCACGCCTTTCAGTTGGAACTTCCTTACTATGAATGCCGAGAAATTCTAGCTCAGTTCCGTACATCTCCTCAAAACTTAAATCAACACTTTTTCCTGGAAGTGAATAATTAACCAACATCTCCTTAATCGATGTATCTAAACACAGGAGTTCTTTTTCAAAGAGGCTTTCGAAAGTTAAGTCAATCGGAGATTCTTGAACTATATTCTCATGCGATATTTCAGTGCTTGGCTCATTGAAGATACTCAGATCAAATCTTTGTTTTTTAAAGGGAACTCTAAAATTATAATCCCCAACATGTGTCGTCTTATCACTAAAATCGCATCTATCCTCAAATAACTTGTCAAGAAATAGAGACTCATTTTCACTCTCTTTTTCACAAATGTTCTCAATGAAGTTTACCTCAAATATTTGGCCTTTTATCTTACGAGATTGTTTTTTCAGGTTGAAGATATTGACCTCTTTAGTCATGTTTCCAAAGGTCAACCTCATGGATCCATTCCTACAATTTATGATCGCATTTGCAGTTGCAAGGAACGGACGCCCTAAGATAACGGGAGTTTGAGACCGAAGAGTGGATACAGGTTCGGTCTACAGAACAATAAAATCTACTGGGTAGATAAACTCCCCAACTCGGATGAGCACATCGGTAATTTCTCCTTTGGGAATTTTTACGGATCGGTCAGCTAATTGGATTGTAACCTTAGTCAGACTATGCTCGTCCAACCCAAGTTGTTGGTAGACTGAGAAGGGGAGTAAGTTGATACTTGCTCCCAAATCAAGAAGTGCATGCATAATTGCAGTTTGACCTATTGTGCAAGAGATGGTGGGGGCAACCAGGGTCCTTATACTTGACAGGGATCTGGTTGGATAATAGCTCACTAATGTTAGTGGCTAGAAAAACCTTCTTGGGCACATTAGTCTTTCTCTTCATTGTGCACATGTCCTTAATAAACTTAACATAACTTGGGACTTGTTGGATTGCATCAAGAAGAGGTATATTGATCTTGACTTGATTAAAAATCTCGCGTACCTTATCCATTTGTGCACATTGCTTATCTTTAAGCGTATTTGGGTAGGGTGCGATGGGCTTGTGCATATCTTCGGCTGACTTGTCTTTTTAGTGTTGTTGGCATCAAGTAGAGATGGAGTGGGATCAGGCAAGCTGAATGCTTGTTTAGAACTTGATGGTGTTGATACTAAGTTATCAACTTGTTTTCCCGACCGCAATGTATGAATCGCATTGCACTGACTCATATGATTCTCTTCAGCAAAGTGAGCTTGACTAGAGTTCCTAGGGTTTGGGAATGGTTGACTAGGTAGAGTACCCTTTTGCCTTTCTCGCTGATTCATTTGCATCTCTATCCTAGTCAAGACTTGAGCCAGCGTGTCGTTGCTTTTAACGAGAGTGTCCACCTTTCTTTCCATATTGGAGAGCCTTGTTTCCATTTGTGAATATTGGAAAGAAGGCGGAGGATTTTGATAGGGCGGATTTTGAAAATTGTTGGAGAATTTGGGCCTAGTTTGATCATTGTTGCTTGGGCCCCATGAAAGATTGGGATGGTTTCTCCAACCGAGATTGTAGGTGGGTGAGTATGGATTGTTGGCTGGCCTTGTGAAGGCCGCACTCATATGTTCGGGCAAGCTTTGATGCGCGATGAAGACAGGACATTCCTCGAACACATGGTTCATATCTTGACAATAAGTACAGCCCGCTGAAGATGTTGGGCTGACTTGGTTCACAGAGACTGGCTTTTTAGTTTCAAGAGCCTCTAGTCTTCGTATAACAGCAGCTAACTTAGCATTGGTTGCTATGTTGGCCTCAATGGAATGGATACCTCCTTTAGAAGAAGTAGGGTCATTAGTCCTAAATTTTTCCGGAGTAGGTTCCCATTGGATGGTATTTTCAGCTAATTCCTCATACAATAGCCATCCTTCATTTTCATTCTTTTTCATAAATCCTCCTTGGCACATGGATTCTAACAATGTTTTAGTTTGATATTCTAATCTATCATATACAACTTGGCAAAGTCGCCATTTCTCTATCCCATGGTGAGGGCATTGGGCAAGGAGGTCCTTAAAACGTTCGAAATATTTCCAAAAAGGCTCATTTGCTGTTTGCTTAAACTGTAGGATATTCTTCCTAATCAGTGCAGTCTTGTGAACGGGATAAAATTTCTTTAAGAAGGCCTTAACGAAATTATCCCAAGAAGATATAGAACCTACCTCTAGACTGTAGAGCTATTTCTTTGCTAAATCCTTCAAAGCAAAGGGGACAAACCTAAGTTTGATGTCATCTTTTCCCAACATAGGAATATTCATCATGAAACATACTTCCTCAAATTCCCTTATGAAGAAGTATGCATCCTCGGATTCAAGTCCATGAAATTTGGGAAGGGTGTTGATGTATTGTGGCTTAAGCTTAAATGGGTCAACACCTTCATCGGTAAGCTTGATGCAAGAAGGAGAGAGGTCCTGATAGGATAGATCCTATCTTGGAGTGACGGCGGTTGTGCCATGTGTGAGTCGGGCTTTTGCTCGGGTGGTGAACTAGTTCTAGTTAACCTGGATGTAAGTGGGTCTCTCGACCAAGCGGGCATGCACAATTAGCAAACAAGTTCACCCAATCAATCAATAAAAAAAAGAAAAACAATCAAAAATCCTAATCTAGGGTAAGTTTTGACCTAGACGACTCCTAACTTTAGACTGTCCTTAGGAGGTCTACTGTCGACGTTAACCACAAGCTAATCGGCTAGGTAGGTGGCAAGGCCGGTGGGAGGTTTTCCGTCAGAGACGTTCCTTAATTAAATAACACCGTTCTTCGGGCTTTCGGCCCTCAATCCCCTGCCTAGACACCGATTTGACAAGAGTTAATTTCGAGCAATTTTCCTCCTTCGGTCAATCTCCTATTGAGTCCGAGTTAACCTAGGGCCAACGTCTAGTCAAATTTTACTTAAGGTTAGGGTTGTGAGTGTGACGGATATGATTTGTGGGCCAAGTAAGGGTGATGAAATCCCCACCTTATCTTTTTTAGGGTTATGCCCTTAAGATATTTTTGTGTACGTGTAAATCTGTAGAAAAGTAATCACTCAAGAAAGCAGTAAATCAACCAAGAGTGTTTCCTAATCTATATGCTATGCAAACGTACCTTGTCGCCAGCACTCTTCAGCAGAATTAAAAAAAATAAAATAGACATGTGCCCTAAATGCAAGAGTCTAATCTTTTTTTTTTATTATCAACAAATGGGTTAATGTTATTAATTAGCAGTTGCAGAGTGATCACAGAGAAATTTAATCACAGCAGTAAGCAGTATTTGTAATTCTGAGCAACCTGCAGAAAATTTGATGAGTAGTGAACTACTCTTGCCGCGGAAATGCGGCTATTGCCGCGGACCCGCGGCAAAGAAGTAGGCTCTAATGCTCTGCCTTCGAGGGTAGAGGCACAGAGTTGCTATGTGTCCTTGCTACTGCTTTCTTTTCCTGTTCTCTGTATCTGCAAACAGAAAGAATAAAAAATAAATAGATTGAGGAAATCGTGCCGTTCCTTCCCTGGCAACGGCGCCAATTTGTTGATCGAGATTTTCCTGCACACAAAATATGGAATATTAGATTTAGAACAAGTTATGCAAGGTTCTCAATTCTAATCCGCGGTAGCAGTGGCTATGCGGGTCGTGATCCTCTGGGAGGGACTAGCGATGGAAGCTTTGTCAATAAGTTATCTCTAAAGTTTTATTATTTTAATGTTAAGTTAGAAAGAAAGAAGATGGAGAAGAAGAAGTGATATTTACAATGAAAGTGAAGAAAAGAAATTGAGAATATGGTAGTGTGAGATCTAAACTAAAGAAATAAAAAGAAAGAAACTATAACACGTACAAACCTCTTCTACCTTGCTTACCTTTGATCTGTTCGCGACGACTTACCCTGTCTTGGAAGGCACGCAAGTATGGCGTATAGGATCGTCCACCTTCGCTACCTACACTATGAAAAGAAAAGACAATCTAAAGAAGGATTGTTCATCTCCATAGGCCATCAAGTGCTCTTCTTTGGCTAGGCAGTCTCGAAGCAATCAGATCTCACGGTTCACAAAACATTAGAGAGAAATAACAATAGAAGAAAACAAAACTGAGATACACAAGAATCAAAGAGAATAAAAGAACATAACATAATAAAAAAGAACGAACCTCGATTCAATTTATTTAACAATGGCGGAAAAGCAAAACTTACACCGATTGTCACCCTCAGTACAAGTAGATCTCCTTCCTCCATGAGAACATCATCTCCTCTCAGTTTACAAAAAGGAAAAATAGAAATTACAAAAGAGAAAAGAAAATCTAAACTAGAAGAAGAAAACCTAAAACCTAGATTTGGCCCTCTGGCTCTGCCTCTGGACGCCCTTACGGTTGCTCTGCAGGGTATTTATAGGTGCAGAAGGTAGTAGAGTCCCATAACAACTCCTCAACGAAAGCGGTTCCCCAGACTTATCCAATCTGCCGCGGAAACGCGGCTTGGGCCGCGTTTCTGCGGCCTAAGTATGTCGGTTGGCCACGCGCTTTGGTGCGTGGCTTCTCCTGGTCCGTCCATCTGGGTGTTTCCTTCTGGAAGCTGCATCCTGGCTCTTAATATTTGGATTTAGATATAACTTGGAATCAAGTTACCTAGATCTCAAATCTTTTATCCACGAATTTGTGATCTTAAATTCTCCTTCTTTGGCTTTTATCCTCATCTGCAAGTGTTTAGGGTTGAATAGAAGTCTATCCTTCCCTCTTCTTTAATATTTGCAACTTTAGCCCTTGTGTATTTGCACTTTTGACAATTGATATTTGCACTTTTGCACTTGGGCTTGAATATGTGCTTTTGGGCTTCTTTTAGGCTTTATTTATTTATTAAAATAAGAACTCAAGGCCTGCACACAATAAATCATAAAATATTAGTAAATGTGCAGAATTATATGAATAAATATGAAAATGTGATGGTAAATGTCATGATAAAAATGCACTTTTCACTACCAATCAATAAGTATGGGAATATGATACTAAATATGCAACATTAGTGACCAATCAGTCTACACTCAGTATCATCCCCAAAAGACTGCTCTACTTCCTTGGCATATCACTGTATCGGTTGTCTGTAACCACTACAACAATACACGATTTTAATGTAAGGAGTAGTCATCCGCTTGGAAAGATTCGACTCCGTTGCCGAATAGGGAGCATGAAGTCAGAGGTGACGTGCTATGTCATTGATGCTGACACGTCATACTACTTTTTATTCTGGAGACCTTGGATCCACGCTAATTGGATCGCCCCTCCACTCAACATCAATGCTTCAAATATGTTGAAGATGATACAATAGTACGAACTATCTTCGCCGAGAAGCAACCATTCAAAGGATCGAAAATTACTTTACTGACGCTCTCCTATATCAAGAGATCGGTGAAACATCGAAAGAATCATTGCCTGACGATGATGATAGTGGCAATGAGGCGGATTCAGAATCTGAAGCAAACATGCCAGCCATTTTGATCGGTGAACCAATTGTAGCATGTCTTAATAATCCCCAATGTAACACTCCTTCTGAAGATGAGGACGAATGGGTAATTAATGACAATATTTTCTTTGATTATCCTGTGAGTGTTGAATTGTTTGAATCTGTTACGATAGCTCTCTGCACATGCCCTTACATAAGCCAAGTGCATCAAGTACACCCGTAGAATTCATAGAAGGATCTGTTTTAGTGGTTCCTCCATCCAAAGAGGATCAATTTCCAATAATATTTGGTAAAGCCCAACTGTGAAGGTCTGCAGTCACGATTTCAAGTTAAGACTCAGACACCCCATAATTTTTTCCATTATGCGCGATTAGCGCAGCATATGGTGAGGAAAATGGGATACAACCTGCAGCATGGGAAGGCTTGAATTTCAGAAAAGGAAGACATGGTTTTCTGCGCAACTTCGTGCCAAGAGGAAACCAACAAATTACTATGATAACACACGCAGGAGGTGGGATACGTTGCACCTACACCACCAGCAACGGTTCAGTCCAAGGATGACAAACCTATCCATCACACTCTGCCTCTTCCTCCGAATGGGACTCAGATGTCAAATGTGGAATGATGTTCAAGAATCTCACCGTTAATATGACTCAAGCAGCTAATTGGAGCCAGCAGAAGCTACTGATGAGGAATCATGGGATCAGCAGTTGGATCTCCTGTGGGAAAGCGATTCGAACAGCGTGAACCACCTACTGAAGACAAGGTGATCCAAGTTAACTTGGGTATTCGAGATCACCCTAAACCCATCTTTATAAGTGAAAGCTTATCACTTATGGAAAAAGAAGAATTGATAGTACTCATAAGAGAGTATATAGATGTCTTTGCATGGAACTATGAAGACATGCCTGGACTTGACCTACAAGTAGCCATGCATCGTCTGAACATCAGACCTGACGCCAAGCCAGTCAAGCAGCAGCAACGCCAGTTTCGTCTGCACATTATGGAGGCTATTGAACTCAAAGTTCATAAGCTCATTGTATGCGGCTTCATACGGAAGGAACAACATCCAGATTGGTTGCTAATATCGTTCTCGTTCTCAAGAAGAATGGGAAAATACGGATCTGCATCGACTACCGTGATCTCAATACAGCCTACCCTAAAGACGAATTCCCACTGCCCATCACTGATGTCATGATTGACAATACCTGCGGAATCGAAAGGATGTCCTTCATGGACGGCATTTCAGGGTACAATCAATTAGATGTATCCAGAAGATGAAAAACATACTTCATTCCGGACACCGTTGGTGATATACTGTTATACCGTGATGTAGGGGTGAGCAGAGTTCGGTTATAACCGAAATAACCGACCAAAACCGAAACCCGAACCCGAACCGAACCGAACCGCTCTAATTCGGTCGGTTTCGGTTTTGTGTTCCAAAACCCGAATAGACCGAACCGAACCGAATTCTCACTCTATATATTAACCTACTCAAATTCAAATTAGTGAATCATATAGTTCATAATAAAAACTGGTGGAAGTTTATCTCATTAGTTTTAGTAATACCATCTTTTTTATGTTGAATATGTGAAGCAATATTAAGTACACCATCACAATTGAGAATAATATTTATATTAATATAGTTCTTTTTTTTCATTCTTATCATTAAAAGTTAGTAATAATTATATGAGTTTTGATATAAGAGCTCAAATACGGTGTAAAAGTTTTAGAATATGAAATTTTCAATTCACATTAAGCTTAGAATCTTTTCTTATTTCTAATTTGGGTAATGGATATTTGAGATCATAATATTAAAGGATGATAATATAATGGTGATTAAAAAATGTAAGAAATGATGGCAATATATTGACCTAACCGAAAAACCGAAAAACCGAACCGAACTGAGTTGATTCGGTTCGGTTGGTTACTAAGTCTAATCGGTTCGAATCGGTTTTGTAAAAATTAGCAAAAACGAACCGAACCGACCGATGCTCACCCCTACCGTGATGCCCTTCGGTTAAAAGAAATCGGGAGCAACTTATCAGCGGGCAATGAGTATGATTTTCCATGATCACCTTTGAAAAATGGTAGAATGTTTGTCGACGACATTGCTGTCAAAAGCCGCATAAGAGTGACCACCTTCATGACTTGAGAACGATGTTCGACATAATGCGGGCTCATTAACTGAAAATGAATCCGGAAAAATTCTTCTTGGGGGTTTCGAGTGGCAAATTCCTTGGAATTATTATTACATCATGAGAATTCATCTTGACCCGGACAAAGTCAAAGCCATTCAAA